>PVIR01022119.1:0-28322 GCA_004026965.1 Petromus typicus
TAGCAATTTTACCTTGCTGATGTTGCCTTTGTAGGAACAGAAGACTCTTTCCATTTTCTCATATCTTTCTCAATTTCTTTTTTCATAGTGCTAAAGATTTTAGTATAGAAATCTCATTTCTTTCTTCAAGTTGATACTTGGGTATTTAAATATTTTTTAACCTACCTTGAAATAGGGTTATTTTCTTGATTTATCTTGTGGTAGGATCATTATTACTGTATAAGAACACTATTGATTTTTAAGTGCTATTTTTTTATCTTACCACTTTAGTTTTGATCTTGTCTAATTGTTCTATTTAAAATTGATCACAAGAGGTCAGAGTGGGGACCTTTATGTTATTCCTGACTTTAGAAGGAATACTTCCTATTTTTCCTCTGTTACTAAGGCCTGAATGTTTGTTATAAATTGCCTTTGTCAGTTTGAGATAAGGTGCTTCTGTACATGTATTTGAAGTGTTTTTCTCATGAAGGAGTGTTAGATTTTGTGAAAAGCTTGTTATGCCTCTTTGAGTTATTTGTGTGATCTTTATATTGATATTTATTAATTCATATATAAATTCAATTAATTTTTAGACTTTTTTGGTAAACACTATCAAAATTACTAGATACCACCAATTAGTGTAACATGGAAAATCTCAATGAGTTGACAATACAGAAAAGGGAAACATTTAACAATAAATATATTGTGCCATGGTACCACAGGCTGCATTTCCAGCACTCTGGGAAGTTGGAAATCCTCCTCTGGGAGGAAAATCACAAATTTGAGTCCCGCATAGGTAATTTAGAGAACTAACAAGAAGCTTTCTCTAAATAAATAAAAAGGGCTGATGATTTAGCTCAATGAGGTTTAAATCTCCAGCACTGAAAAATAACTAAAAAGTCACTTCTTTGAACTGACATAAAAATATTGTCAGTGTTGGACTCTTTTCCTTGTGATATGACCACTTAAACATAAAAAGAATGGAAGAGAGAACTCAAAAGTGAACCTCCTGACCTGGACATTAGAAAGTCAAGTGATGAAGTAAGCACCTAAGTGCACTGTGGATCCAAGCACCTTACTGACTTCTGTGATTGAATCTTTTCACCGAGCAAGGCTGTCTGAAGTATATTTCCCTTAGTTCACATCTTCTTGTTATTCTTCATGTAGTAAAGTGTATTGATTTTTCCACTATGGAGAAAAAGCCATGTTAGGCAATATAATAAAATGAAAACAAGTCATATTTGAACTCCCTGACTCAAGTGACTTCTGTCATTTTCCTTGGAATAGTTAAATAGAAATTACTGAAGAATCTGAAGAAATTATAGAACAGTATGACCATTAAATATAAAGAGTTACAGGTAAGGATGTCTTCCTGTGTTGGGATGTAAGGAAGTCTTCCCTGCAGTTAGGATCAAACCAAACGCTTAAGGCTCTGACATACTTGTCACTCACTAGCTCAGCATTTTCCTTGCACCACCCCATTTAGACAATGACTCCAGGGGAACAGTGAACTGCTTCCACTCCAGAGATGGGCAGAGCTGTGGAGTTTTGTTGCTAACATCAAGAGTGGCCTTGAATCCTTGGATACGTTATTTGACCTAGCTGGACCTCTATACCATTCTCTAGCACATGAAATAATAATGTAGCTGGTTTTGAAACACACTGGCACGAATAAATGGAGCTGCTATCCTTATTGCACTGGTCAATTTTTCCAGTGCTGGATGAAGTACCTTATCCCTACAATATAAAGGACCAGAGGCTTAGTTGTCTCATGATTTAAGTGGGTTCAGTCTATGATTGGTTGAGTTCAAAGAAGGAGCATCATTGGAAAAAGCTGTGTTGGAGGAAAGCTGTTTAGTTCTTATCCACAAATGATCAGAGCAAGTGAAAAGTTACCGGGGCTCATGTGTTGTATATAAAGGCATGCCTCTGTGATCTACTCAGACACACCTACAACTATACTTTATTAATCTTTTAGACCTCTCTCAAAAAGGTCAAGTTGACAATCTAGATTATTATACTTGTGAAGGCCTTAACAGAGTTATCCTATTTGTTTAATATTTTACAATAATAAATGCCTACTTTGTATCATGAGCATTATTATAATTTACTGAGTAAAGATGAAATCTTTCACCTAAGTCAATTTTGTTCTTTTGTTCATAATAGGTCATGTGGCCCTTCTTCATTTGCCACATGAAACAAAGCAAAGAATTTTCAATTTTAGGAAAATTCTCCTTATTTTATATATTATTTTATTATTATTGTTTAATCTCTCTAACTTTATTCTCTTACTCTACCCCCAGGAGCTGGGCCCTAAAATTCATATTTACTTAGAGAAGTTCACATGCACGACTTTTCCTTCTGATGTTCTTTCAGTTTTCCAAATAAACCAGCTTTCTATGGCTACAAAACTTAATTTCATACTGCTCTTTTTACCATAAATCAACATAAACCTTAAGTTAATGTTTTGTATATGGCTTATTCTTTTTGTGTATCATTAATATCTTTGAGTAGAATGATTCTTTTTTGTTTACAACTCCAACCTGTGATAAACTTACTTAAATATGTGACAAGGAAATTTATGCATCAAAAAGTAGTAATAAAAAAAAAGAAAAGAAAGCTTATGTACATAGGGGGTGGAGGACTGCAGGGTGGGTAGGGGAAGGGGATAAATGAGAATCAAGCCATGTCATATTCTGGTACAATCTCAATGTTGAATGTGATGATAATGTGCATTCATAATGTACCATTAAAACTTGAATTTTAAAAAAAGTAGAGTGTGTATTGTAGCTTGAAATTTAGAGAAAATTATATTATCATTGACTAGTTAAAAGATTAAATGACTAATCAAAGATTAGTCTCTAGTTTATTCCCACTTATATTATTTATTAATTATATATTTCTTATTAATTTAATATCTACATGTGACCTCAGCTATACATGTTCAATTTTTGGATTGTTGTCTGGCTGTATGTATTTCAAAGTTCCTGTTAGGTGATTAGAACATACATATGCAATTATAGCTTTCCTTTAAAAATATTTAGGTATTTTCATGTATGAGTTTATAAACTGATTATAAAATTAGTTTTAAATGGGAAGATTTAAAAAAATACATCTGTAAGAACAAGCTTAAGGATAGTTTATACAAAGGGACATTTTTAAATATGTGACTTTTAGCTAAACGACTTGATTTTGTTATATTGATCCTTGGTTTTACAGCTATTTACTATTTAAGCACAAATTTCATACAGAGTTTTGTGTTATACAGGATAAACAAAACAGAAAATGTAGGACACATTAGATCTCTGACAAACAAAATAATACACATAATTACTCTGAGGTACAGTTAGGAATCAAAATGCTTACAATAAATGAATAAGTACTAGGAACCATCAGTGTACATTAGACCAGTGAAGTTAAGAAAGAATGACATTTTTAGTTAACTTCGTTCTGCAGAATGTATAGTGTATCCAGGTGAAAAGTTCCCATGATTTGTATCATTGTGAATGAACGCAAAGAGGAGCATGGAAGTTTGGGTGATTCCCACATTTAGTGGGAAAACGTACTAATAAGGGATTCTAGCATGAGTATAAGTTCATGACACAGGTGTTATTTTAAAAGTTCTTTTAAAAATAACTCAGAGGGATGAATAAAATAATTCCAACATTATATTCAGTATTTTACATGCCTTTACTGGTATCATTGATACACACTCAAGCATTTCACAAACCAAGTAGAATATGTTACTATTCTGGGTGACTAGATTTGCAGAATTAATATGCATCTCCTTCTCCACATGTTGCAGACTCTTAGCAGTCTGCTCCTGTGCACACCAGCACCAGGTGCTCTGACTTACCATTTATCCTTCGCAGCCCTCCTCCTTCCTGTGTTCAGATTTCATGGCTTCGCTGATGTCTCACATCCCTTGCTGGTGGAACCATGAATTTTTCTAGTTGGTGTTCTGGCATTCTAGCCCTAAACACTAATGATGTTTGCACTGATAAGATGGCGCTTTGGGTGAGTGGGATTAGGATCATTCACATAACCAAGGCAGGAGCTCATTTCAAACCCTTCTATTTTCTACTGAAGCTCGTTCTTAAATTCATAACCTATCAGTAGCAAAAGGTTAAGTAGAACTTTGTATACAACTCCCATTGTCATGTAATCATCACTGCAGTGTAAGAACAACCACCATTTTCTTCATCACATACTAAAAGTTTTGCCAATATTATCTTCATGACTTTTGTGTTGAAATTTATTGAGACAGTATGTATAATATACTAATATGTACCTTCAGTATGTACTCAGTATAATTATAACCACCATTGTTCTTTCCCTAGTATTGATTATATGTAGGAGATATTAGTTGTACTATCAAAAAGTTTTAACTGATTAAATAGTAATAGTTACCATTCATTGGGCATCTTCGTGCCAAACAGCGTTCATAGAGATTTGCATTTTTTTCTTCATGTTAAGAAGATGTACTATCTCCATTTCACAAATGAAGGAATGGAGTAATAGTGAGTTTATGTAGCTTTTCCAAATCAAAAGCTATTAATATGTGAGAGCTGGGGTGAAACATTGCTATTCTATTCTCAATTCTACCACTTATCTGAATATTTGTACCCATATGCCTCAGAGGAAAAAGTAATAATAAAAACAGGACTACATTTCCACTTGTATTTTAATATAAAAAATTATATTTACTAAGGACTTGAGATTCATTATTTCTTTTTCTGAAAGGAGACTAACTTTACTATAAAAAGAATTTAAGCATTTTATGGTACACAGAGTGAACCATTCTTTAACACTATTGTAACAATGTGTAAAATTGAATTGTCAGAATTTATGAACAATAAAGAATGAGAGTCAAACATTATAGATAAGGACAATCTCACTGAGGCAACTAACTGAAAAAGTATCTATGGATTTCTCTTTAAACTGTGCTCCTGTAGCATTAAGCGTTTTTTTTTTTTCTTATTTTCAAAAATACTCTTACATGTACAAATAATGCAAACTGATATTTTGAATGAGTATAAGAATAGTCACAATGGGTACCTCCTATTGCCAATAAGATTCTTGTATTTTTAGACAGAGTTATTGTAGGTACACTTATTGCATGTATAGAATTATAGAATTATATTTTAGAAATTGTTAGGAATATGGATTAAATTTTTAAGAAAATTAAATTTAATGAGGTTGTCAAACATTATGAAGCCTACCATCCATAAAGAAAGCTGAATGACATTACATAAAACCACATAGATAAACCACATATACTTCTCTGGGTTTTAACAAACAGAGTAGCTATTCCCAAAAGACCATCAATACCATTTCTTCCTTCTGTAGTTTCAGCCATGTAAAAAATTTTATATTTTAATAAAAATTCCCTTTTATGAAACCACATTGGATTCATGTTGTAAACCCGTGTTTTTCAAACTTGACCCAAACTGTATGAATTTTAAAACCTCAGGCTTTCTTAAATAATAATATTAATATAAGTTAGACAATGTACATGTTTGGTGATTATCTAAAGATAATTGATCACAAATTAAGACTACTTTCCCACTGTAATTATTATCCAAAAGGAAAAAAAAATACAGATGAGTATGCTATCTAGATATTTTTTTTGGGTTTAATGCTTCAAATGGTATTAAGATGAAATGTGTGAACATTTTATCAGATAAGGAAAAGTGGATCAAATATTTACTTTCTCCACACTTTTCAATTTCTAAACAGAAAAGTGTTAGCTCTCAGAGCCAGACGTATAAAGAACATTTTGTTTTGTGAACCAAACAATCTATTTCATAAGATTTAGTTTAATATGAGTTTTCATTGTTTAGCATTTATGCCAATTTATACACCTTCCACTAGCCTTGTTCTCAAAATCCTTCACAATAATGCAATGGCATATGATAACAATATTTTCACTGAAAACCGACATAAATCTACAATTATCTTTCTCAATATGTGATGAAAATATAGTAAAATAATTTCTTTTTTTTTTAAAGGTTTTTGAGACAGGGTCTCGCTTTGTAGTTCAGGCTGGCCCTGAGCTCAGCCTTAAACCCACATCACAGCAATCCTCCTGCCTCTGCCTCCCGAATGCTGGGATTACAGGCATGAGCCACCATGCCTGGCACTGTGGTATGTGGTACTGGTTTCTGCTGGGCGTGAGTTTCCACATGTGGTATGTGGTCACCATGGATTGAACCTGGGTCCTCGCACTTGCAAGACATGTGCCGGAACCACTGAGCTAACTCCCCGTCCCTATAGTAAAATAATTTCTAAGAAACAATAATATAAAGTCTGGCTACTTTCTCATTTCTGGGATAAAATACTCAGTACTCACAAGTTAAGTGAGAACGATTTATTTTAGCTTTCATCTTGCAGAAGTTTTAGTCCAAGGCAGGGCAGCATGGCAACAGATGATAACAGAAAGGAAACCTTCATTGCATGGTTGACAAAAGGCAGTGAGATTTCTTCTTTCATTTTATTCCATTCAACCTCAAATGTCTATTGGCTCGTGTCACCCATAACCAGGGAGGGTAACTGTCTTCAAAATATCCAGCACCTACACCTAGAACCAGAATAGTCAATCCAAAGACTAACCTAATATCCTACACACTTGGGCAGTATCCTTTTTTGCGCAGGGGGTGGGGGTGGGGACGGGGTCTTGCTCCGTAGTTTGGGATGGTCCAGAACTCAGCCCCAAACTCAGCAATCCTCCTGCCTCTACCTCTCAAGTGCTGGGATTACAGGCATGAACCACCATGCTCAGCATTGTGGTATGTTGTACTGACTGCTGGGGGAAATGAGTCAACACACCTGGCATGGTTGCATGTTGTTACCGGGGATTGAACCCAAGCCCTTGCACTGGCAAGGGAAGCACCAGAACCGAACCACTAGGCTAAAACCCAGCCCAGCATTGTGTGTGTATATATATATATATATACTTGATCCAGTCACTCCCAAAGGTCTCATGTATGAGTGAATCAGGCTTTAGGGAAACAGCTATGTATAAACCATAACATTGCTTCCCTAGCTTCCAAAATGCTGTTGTGCATCCCTTTATGCAAGTTGTATTTACTCTATCTGTATGAGTTTAAAAAATCCTAATAGTTTCTCACTCCTGTGATCTCTTTCACCATGCACCAAGCTAAAATAAAAGTGAATTAGAGACCTAAATATTAAAACAGAAACACTAAACTTGCTGGAAAATAGGTTAAGTAGAACATTTGGAGATATTGGACTAGGGAAAGACCTTATGAACAAAATCTCAGCAGCACAGGAACTTACATAAAGAATCAACAACTGGGATCTCATCTTATTAAAAAGCTTCTGCACAGTAAGAAAAATCACCAACAAAGCAAAAAGAGAACTTATATTATGGGAAAAAAAATGCTAGCTGATTCTCAGACAACAGACTACTATCTAAAGTATATCAAGAACATAAAAATATCATCCTGATAAAGTGAAATAAATAGGTCACAGATGTGTAAATATTGTATCTTTTCTCTGGTTTGAGAAAATGAAGAAGTAAATGAGTTCTAGAATGTATGTTATATATTGTGAAATAGAAAACACTCAAAGTGAAATAGGATGAAAGGGTAAATAATGAGGGGAAAATAATGAGATTATAACAAAAAAGAAAGGAAACAAATTTTATGTATATAACGGCAGGGCTGGTAGGGTGGGTAGGGGTATGGGAAAATAAAAATTATGTTGTGTTATATACTGACACAAATTTTCTTTTCTTTTCTTTTTTTCCCTTAAATTTTTATTGGAACAGTATGAATACACATCATCATTGCATTCAACATTGAGGGTTTGTACCAGAATATGACATGACATGACTTGATACTCATTTTTCCCTTTCCCCTGATCCTGCAACCCTTCACCCCCTAAATACATAACTTATTTCCTCTTTTCTTTATTATTACCACTTTCATTTTCTCCTCTTTATTTACTCCTATACACTCTTCCCTTTTAAATATTTTCTATTTCATAATATCAACTATACATACTACAACTCATTTACAACTTCATTTTCTCATACCAGAAAAAAGATACAATATTTACACATCTATGACCTGTTTATTTCACTTATGAGGATGTCCTCCAGGTACATCCATTTGAGTATGAATGAATCAATCTCATAATTTTTAATGGCAGAGTAATATTCCATCTTCTCTATCCAGTCTCCACAAATTTTCATTGTTCAGTGCACTCATAATGTGTATATGTAATGTACCAATAAAAATTTCAATTTAAAAAGAAAATATCAGCCACTGTAATTATAGACCCAGTTCAAAAATGTGCATGTGAAATGAGCATACATTTTTCAGATGAAGAAATACAGGCAACTTAGAAACCTATAAAGAAATATTCAACATCGCTGGTCATTCAAGAGATGAAGATGAAAATGGCACTGAAATTTCATCTCACTCCGCAAAGAATGGCTTCTCTTATGAAATTAACCAACAAGAAATGCTGGTGAGGCATTGGGGAGAAAGGATGGAGCAAGCACTGTGGAAGTCAGTGTGGAGATTCCTTTAAAATCTAGGACTGTAGTGCTCATTTGACTCAGTATTCCCCTTCTTGGAATGTATGTAAACAATTAAAAGAATCTTACTCCAGAGACATATGTGCACCTATGTTTACAGCAGTTCAGATTTTTAATAACTAAATCCTGGAAACAGCCCAAATGCCTATCAAAGAGAGACTGCATAAATAAGATATGTTTTTTTTTAAAAAAACATAAAATAGGGTATTGCTCTGACATAAAGAATGATAAATTTGAGTCATTTATACTCAAATTAAGGAACCTTGAGAACATACTCATAAGTGAAATAAATAGGACATAAATGTATGAATATGGTATCTTTTCCCTAGTATGAAAAATTGAAGATGTAAATGAATGCCATAATGTGTTATAGATATTGTGAAACAGGAAGAAAATGTTCAAAAGGAAAAGGGGAAAATGGAGATGAGGGAGAGTAAAGAAAGGCAAAAAAATCTGATCTAAAAAAAACAATACAAACCTTATGAATCTAGGGGTCGGGTTGTAGGGAGAGCAAGGGGATGAGGAAAATGAGAATGCAAATGTTTCATAAATAGGAAAAACTTCTCAATGCAGAATGTGGTTATAATATATGTATAAATTATACCAAAAAATCAAATTTTAAAAAATTCCTAACAGTTTCAGCATTGCTGAAAAGTTCAAGTCCAAATCCTCAAGTTCAAGTCCAAAGTTGGAAATTTATAGCGAACCTGAAGATCAATGGAATAGACTAGAAGATCCAGAAACTACTCCAGATACACTGAGCCACCTCATCTTTGACAAAGGAGCCAAAAATCCTCAATGGAGGAAAGATAGCCTCTTTAACACATGGTGCTGGAAAAACTGTGCTTTAACTTGCCAAAAACTAAAACTAGATCTAACTCTTTCACTGTGCACCAAGCTAAAATCAAAGTGGATAAGAGACCTAAATATTAAAACAGACACTCTAAACCTACTGCAAAACAGGTTAGGTAAAACTCTTGAAGACACTGGCTTAAGGAAAGACTTCTTGAACAAAACCTCTATAGCACAGGAATTGGCAGAAGAAATCAACAAGTGGGACCTCATTCTTTAAAAAGCTTCTGCACAGCAAAGGAAACCACCAACAGAGCAAAAAGGCAACCAACAATGTGGGAAAAAATCTTTACCAGCTGTTCCTCAGACAAAGGGTTACTATCTAAAATATTTAAAGAGCTCAAAAAAATCATCCCACCCAAATTTAATGATCCAGTTCAAAAATGGGCATCTGAAATGAACAGATATTTTTTCAGAGGAAGAAGTAAGAGCAGCTGAGAAACATTTGAAGAAATGCTCAACATCATTAGTCATTTGAGAGATGTAGATGAAAACAACATTGAGATTTCATCTCACTCCACATAGAATGGCTGCCATTTCAGAATCAGCCAGCAGCAAATGTTGGCAAGGCTGCAGAGAAGAAGGAACCCTTCTCCGCTGTTGGTGGGACTGTAGACTTGTACAACCCCTGTGGAGATCAGTTTGGAGATTCCTCAAAAAGCTAGGATTGGAGGTCTGATTTTACCTGGCCATCGCCCTGCTAGGTGTATACACAAAAGAATTAAAAGACTCATTTCACTGTGATATATGTGCACCCATGTTTATAGCAGCTCAGCTTTTGATTTCTACATCTTGGAAACAACCCAAATGTCCATCAACTGGAGACTGGATAAAAAAGCTGTGGTTCTTCTACAGAATGGAGTATTACTCTGCCATAAAAATGATAAGTTTGAATCATTTATAGTTAAATGGACATACCTTGAGGATATCCACATACCTGAAGATATCCTCAGTGAAATAAATAGGTCCCAGATAGATAAATATCACCTCTTTTCTCTGGTATGAGAAAATAAAGATGTAAATGAGTCTTAGAATTATATGTTATATATTGTGAAATAGAAAATACTCAAAGTAAAATAGGGTGAAGGGGAAAAAATAATGAGATTATAGCAAAAAAGAAAGGAAACAAATTTTATGTATATAGAGGGGTGGTAGGGTGTGTAGGGCTATGGGAAAAAATGAGAATTAAGTTGTGTTTAATACAGATACAAATCCCCATTATGGAATGTAATCATGATGCATACATGTAATATACCAATAAAGATTTCAATTAAAAAAAAAAGAAATTTATAGTGAACTCTCAGTTGCCAACCCTGTAAAAATGAAAAGAAAGTTAAAGACGTCAAGCATACAATAGCAGAAGATTAAAATGTCCATTCCAAAAGATAGAAACAGCGGAAAAGAAAGGAATGGGACCAAACCACAGCCAAAATTCAGCACAATAAACATTAAATCCCTTAATTTCATGTCCAGAATCCTGATCAACCTGTAGCAACACGGGAACTCAAGAGGGTCAGTATTGCTATGGTACTATGGTCCTATTCGTCCTTCTGGACTCAATGGCCTTTTTCTTCTGGACTGGGCTGACTTATTCTTTTGCACTTTCCACAGAAAGCCTGCATTTCTGGTTTCTTGAACCTTCTGGGGTCTCCCCTGCACCTTTGACTTCATACACAGCTTCTTACACTGCCTGTCCAGGGCCACACTACTGGCTGGGCAGGACCTCTCTTGGAATCTGGATAGAAGCCTTCCTGACTCCACAACTCTTCTATTCTCCATGTGCCTACAACCAGCACCACGTGCATACCACCAAGGTCTGTTACAAGCTGGAGCAATACCTCAGCTTCCTCAGGTATTGGCTGACTGAACACTCTGAATCCAGTTCTGAGAAATAGATGCTCTAGGCCCCAACACCACTCTGTAATAAGGAGCCTTTCTCCTCAAGGCAAAATCTTTCACCTTTTCAATTATGAAGATGCAAGGGTTGGGTCCTGATGCTTCTTGTGATATTCTCGGGATATATTTTCTATTCTCCTGTTCCAAATACTTGGCTTTTTATTGCTAATCTTTTCAGTAAACAAGTTCTCTGTTCCATCTCTCCAAGTTGCACCCTTACTGGAGCTCCCTTTCTGGCTGAATTTAAAATTATAAATTTTTTTTTGTGTGCTCCTGATTACTCTTGATTCTCAACACAGATCTGAGTATAGCCACCAAGAGTAGCCATACCACTGACTTGACTTTAGACTGCCTAGACACTTCTTATGCTAGATTAATTAGTCTACTGCACTTAATCTCAACATGGTGAAAATTTTCTGGAGATTAGCAATATGCAGACAAATTTTCTGCTATATCATAATGCACATGGGCTGGAGTCAGGTTCCAGTACAGTCTTTGTTCCCAGCTAAAACCTTCTGAGTCTGGGCTTTAACACCTGCATTTCTACCACTATTCTAGTTTTCTGAGTTTTGACCAAACCCTGTGTGGCTCACAGGGCTCACTAGGGATATTTCTGGAGCTTGTATCTCCAAACTTTTTCAAGCACCTCCTGCCATCTACTTCCAAAAATGTCTGAACTATATTATCAGGGAGCATCATGGGAATGAGTTTGTTTCTTTCAGTACTGAAATGTCTTAGTTCCTTTTTCATTGCTAGGACAAATATCTGACACTCGCAAGTGAAAGGAGGGAAAGTTTATTTTAACTGACATCTTTTGTAAAAGTTTAAATCCACAGTTGACTGGTCCAAAGGTGGGGCAAAATGCCAAAAGAGAAACTATTCACGGAATAGTCGACAGGAGGCAGTGAGATTTCCTTCTTCATTACTTTTTCTTCCATCCTATAACACTATTGGTTGATGCCACCAAAACCCAGGTAGGGTTTTTCCTCTGCAATAAAGCTATCATCTACACCTAAAACTGTACTAAATCAATAGTTAGGCAGATCTAATATCACACACCCATGAAACAGTCATTCTCAAGAGTCCCACCTATGAGTGCATGAAAATTTGAGGAAACATATAGATATAAACTACAACATATAGAAATAAACTATATTGTTATGCAAAAAATACTAACCTTTCAAAAGTGCACTGAACCTTATGTGATAAGTGAACTTCTTAGAACTATAGTACCAGAATTCGAAGGTACTTCAAATAAATGCTGTTCAGTGCTTTAGAATGTCAAGTGCACACTTTACAATGGAAATGGTTTTGGATTCATTTTATATATTCATTTATTATATATATATATACATATATATATATATACACATATATATATACATATATATATATACATATATATATATATATATATATATATATTCATTTTTGTTTGCTTTTAAAGCAATCATCCTTAAACTTTTTAGTGCAGTATCACTTTGGTAAAATTAAATATGTGTATACTTGTCTGATTTCCACCTTTCAAACCCCAACCATCTTTTTTTTCTCTCTACATTATGTTTTTAATTTTTAGTTTTTTAAATTTGATTTTATTGGATGTCTTGATTTTCATTTTTTGCCATTTCCTTGTCTTCTCTACATCCCTCACCCACTCTATACATAAGGTTTTTTTTTTTCTTTTATACCATCGATATTTTCTTTCCCTTCTTTACCCTATCCCTTTCACTTTTAATATTTTCTTCCTATTTCACAATACATATCATACATTTTAGAACTCATTTACAGCTTCAGTTTGTTATACCAGAGAAATTATATGATATTTACACATCTGCATCCTATTTTTTTTCACCTATAGATATGTCTTCAAGGTACATCCATTTGAGTAAAAGTGACTCAAATTTATCATTATGACTTTTGGTTCATTTTAAACTTATTAATTCATGTGTATTTGTTGACATACCCAAAATTAGATAGACATTTATTACAAAATATTGAATTCACATTTTTTAGGAGTGTGAATTCTCAGAAAGTGTCCAACATATCTAATAATATATTAATAATGATAATTTGGGGGCTGGGGAGTTAGCTCAGTGGTTCCGGTGCCTGCATTGCAAGCTCAAGGACCCGGATTCGATCCCCGATTACCACATAACAATACTGGGAGTGGAAACTCACGCCCAGCAGCAACCAGTACCACATACCACAGTGCAGGGCATGGTGGCTCACACTTGTAATCCCAGCACTCGGGAGGCAAAGGCAGTAGGATGGCTGTTATGTGAGTTTGAGGCTGAGTTTAGGGCCAGCCTGAACCACAAAGCGAGAACCTGTCTAAAAAAATAAATAAATAAATAAAAAGATAGTTTAGAAATATTTTCTTGGCTGTGGAATATTAATTCATTCAGTGGATAGTTATCAAGTGCTGCATCACACCATTTCCATTTGTTTTATTTATATTTTTAAGGTGTAGAGTTTTTTAATATCAGTGAAAAAAGAATCAAGCTTAGTCTTGTAGAGACGAAGCTAAAGAATACAAAAAGATCTATTCTCTGGCAAAGATAAAAGCAGTATTAATGGTATATTGGACCAATTCCTTTAAATAGTCTGGAATTGATTTATTGTGTATTTTTTATCTAAACCTTTTATGAACCTATTATATTTTCAGCCTGTGGTACTTGCTTGAACACTTTACCTAATAAATAAAGTTGTATGGCACTTCCCATTATTTGTCCTCAATTTATCTCCTTTAAACTTCACAGGGTGCCCTTAGACCTCATGTAACTGAAGTCCGTGGATAGCTTGGCTTTCCCACTATCCACCTTCTTCCTTATTTAATAGATGTCAGAGTTTCCAGATTGAAGATTCTAATCGTTAGGGTCTTTCCATACAAAGCTATCACACTACTTTAATGATAATGCAGTTGTCTTCCTGATAATTTTTCCAGCTGTATATTGTTTGAACTAATGTTTCCCTCTTAAATTAGATTATGAGGCAAGTGGTATGTAGAACCTGCTTGTAATTTAATGCACAAATGTTTTAGCATATGTGTTCTACGTGTGCTGATCTTATCTATTACACCCAACTGTGGACTTTTAATATGTGCTTTAATGTTTTTGACTTTCAATTTTCTGTTATCTAACATTACTAATTTGGAAAATTTGATTTCTACATTCCATTCTCAATCTAAAAACTCAAAAATGATATTGAAGAATTACTAATATAAAAGTACAAAAACTCTTTTATGAATGTCAATGATAAATACAAAAATAAAACTATATTGTTAAATGAGATGAAAATAGACATGCCATTCCCTGTACATTACCTTGGTAATCTTCATATTTACTAATTCACTTCATCATAACACTGTCAGTTTCAGAGAAAATTATATTTGTATACAAGTATATGTTATTTGCCTACAACTCAATTGTAGTTTAAATAACAATATTTGGTTATTTATAAACTGTCAATATTAATAGGCTAATGAGGAAAAAATTCCCATGTATAAAGTAGCCTACAAGCTATGATACTGTGGTATCTCCATTCTAAGCCTTGGATCAGGAAATGGAAAATTAAGTGACAGAGTTATTTATTACAGTTGATTCTAATAAGTGCTGTGGGGAACACACTGGAGAGGAGGTGGATGTTACTGGCATACAAGTTATTCCTTCCTCACTGCAGAACAGACAAGATGGGTGGGGGTGCTCCTTGATGGGAAGACTTCTTCCTTGTTAAGCCTCAAAGCAAACAGTGAAGCTTCAAGGACAATTGCTGTGTGTTATCTGGCTATGTCCTATTTTTGCTTTCAACTTGGTGCTGTGTTTGATAGTGTGGAGATTTTACAGAAATGTTTTTCTTAGGAAAAAAGAGAGAGAACTTTCATTTTCTCTAGATAAGGTACAGCTCAGGAAATGCAAAAATAGTTTTGAGTGATACATTTTTCATTTTCATCACTGATACAGCTGACAGTTTTGTGGAGAAAAAAAAGACACGTACTGTGATACAAATTTCTAAAAACATGTATGTGGTTATTTAAGAGCACAGCTCATGCTGCAGTCACAATTGGAATTCAGCATTGCTTTCTCCTTGCTTTGATTCAGATAGCTTGGATTTCCTGCAAGGTAAGAAATGTTATGACCACAGGGTTATTTCAATTCATAAATATTTTCATTTGATGCTTAAATACCATTGAGAAACTCCTTCCAAACCTGACTATCTGTCTGAGGTTTTCTTAGTTTTATATTGCAAACTTTGCATCATTTTTTTCATGCACATAGGTTAAGGTGATAGAAACTAGAAAAATTCTCTGATTATTTAAATGGTTTCTGATCAGAAAGTAATACTCCATTCGTAGAATGCGTATTACACTCGCAGCTCTCTTTTGAAATCTGTTCTACAATTTCCACACTTTGGTTGGTTACTGCCCATTTGTTGTATTGTATATTGCTCCTACCTCCTTTTCTTCATCGCATGCCATATTTTATTTGCAATCATCAGACACTTTCATGCTCAAGTGGTCGTTAGCTGTGCGCTTTCCAGCTGTTCAAGACTGTTAAATAAAACCAGTCCCCCTACCAGGAATGCGCCTGAACAGCATTCCTGCATCTGCAGGATTGCTGGCTTGGAACAGGCTGCAGGATGAACAATGGAAGGCTGGCCAGACCCAGGGGCTGTTGTTTTTTTTTTTTTTTTTCTTTTTTCAGTCTCCATCTTCTATTTGAAGATGGTAAGGAAAGGGAAAATCATACTAATTTTTGGTAGAGGTGTAACATTTTCTTCTCCATACATGTAGCGTTAAAGTCACAGCTCTCTTTGAAGCCGCTTCACATTTTATACATCCTCCGAGAGTGTCAGAATAAGATTAAGTATGTAAATCACACAATATATTGGCCTCAGAACCACTTTTTGGAAATTGAATGATTGAAATGTATGATTTGTACTATTTTTTTTCCCTTAGTCTTACAAAGTAGATTGATTATTACTAGAGAAATTTTCTTACAACTCCATGAGTAAAATATATACCTGGAACTTGAGATTTTATTTTCCTCAATTATCTTTTTTTTTTTTTTTTTCATTTCTTTGAAATTAAAGCAGCTGAAGGAAAGCATGGTGCCTCATGAATATTGAGAACAACCTCATTACTACCACTAGTGATTCCCTCCTTCACCCGGAAATGTTATTAATTTGTCTATACCTGACAAAGAATTAGACATACTCTGCATTCATAAGTTTATATTAACACTTTCAAAGTGTAGTGAGCTTGATTATCACTGTCGAAGTCAACAGGATTTGAGAAGAGTGATCACATTCTCTCTTAGAGTGAAGTTAGAATGATTTTTCCAAAGCGTGCCACTAGTTCTGCAATTTTCATCCAACCCAATACAACCATAATGAGTAGCCTGCTGAAACAAATGCTTGGGCAGTAAGAACGCTAGTGACTATGACATGGCAGGCTAGGAGAACGGCCACTGTTTCCTTGAGACCCTTCTCTCTTCTTGAAAATTCTCACAACCCACCTTGGTTTATGCATTTGCTTTTACTTTTGAACATACATTCGCTCTTTCATGTCATCTTCCACTGGGCCAATACAGACACCAAGCCAGGCATCCTGCGTTTATCTGACAGTATAATATTCTTCCATAAGTCTGCCATGGGCAAAGCTTTGGTATTTTGCATGTTGTTGTCTCTGATGTTGGATGCATTTTCCTGCATGTAATTAAAGCCTATAAATGTATATACAGGCATATGTGCTCATATACACATACCTGTAGAGCCAGACACAAGCAAAATACACATACCAAGCATACAGTTTTCTTTCAGGTATTTAATAAGAATGAACCCATGAAAAAAGTTTTTCCTGAGTTGATTGCTTAAAATTGAAACATGCCAAGATTCCCTGTGCCATCCCGCTGTTTTTCAACCATTTATCACTCATAATACACTTTATTTATTCCAAATGCTTATTGTTGATATTTTCCAAATGAAATCATTTTTCTTACTGATAGTTACATTGCTTATTCAGTGTCAATGGTATTACATATTTTTTCACATTTACTCTCTAAATCTCTCAAGTAAAACTTAAGCTTGGTGCTTCCTGAAAGCAAAACTGTTTTGATTTGTTTAGCAATGTGTCCTCTTTAGTAGCAATGCATTGCTTAAATCCATCAATAATTTGAGACCACAGTTCTGTCAGGTGTCAGGATAGTGGCAATCAGCCCTAGAGACTCCATTGAGAGTAGACTTCTTCTCTGAATCTCATTTCTTCCACTGATGCTATGCACCTAACCAGTGCTGTGGGTAAGGGACACAAGTCTGTGTCAATACTCTCTGGGCTCTAATGACCTGGTAGTTCCAATTGTCCTTGAGGATGCAAGTGATGGATCCTCCTTCCTGAATTACATTTCATCAGCTTACTGAAATTTGCAGTGTGCTGGCAGATATATCCTGCTTTCACTTTCAAAATATTAAGCCAGATTTTGATAGGGCCAACTGTCTTGTATTTTATGTTGCCAGTTAGACCTTGGTGATAAGATGAAACTAAAAAGAGTTTTCCATAAACCTTCAAAAGTTGTAACAAACTCCCCCATTAGTCTGCTGAATTGATTGCTGCTATATGGGCTTTCTGTGTGTCGTTGGCACTTCTTCTGTCAACATTCTTTATGTCTTATATGAATACTGACTAGTGCAGGCATAACTTATGAAACCATGGCAATGGGAAGAAGAGAAAAAAAAAAATCCACCGTTCCACCCTGTGGTAAAATATAAGTGACATATTCAGAGTTGACTGCAAAGCATAATACTAAACAATATGCAAAGGTCACAAAGCAACAACTTCAGCAAATGTATGCCAAAGAAAATGGCTGGACTTGTGTGATTTTGAATCAAATGCAGTGAGAATATGCATCAACAGTTTTACAGATCATTATTTATTTAATGGCTGAATTTTCAGGGGAAAAGGAACCAATCATATTCTTGTGCCTTCACTTAGCATTAGTTAAGGCTGGCTCATCTTAGAGAAGAGTGACAGACTAATTTTAATAGCACATTTTTTCAGCTTGATTATTGAAGATTATGTACATTTAAAGAATATGAACCTTTCTTTTATTATACATGATTCTGTCAAATTATAATAAATGAAAACAACTACTTTTTCTTTGGTGTGACAAAAGGACAGCAGGGAATAATTTAAACTCAGTTACTCTAAACAAAACTATAGCTTTGTCTACTGTGATGAAAAATTAAAACTATTTATCTTTGTGGGAACATAGAGATCTCTAATGTGAGATTAATAAATAATATCAAAAAGCATATAACTTATGGTAGAGTTTTTCTGAAAAATTTGTGCTCATACATGTAAGTTCATATCATAGATTTTAATGTTTGAAGTAGTCTTCTTTATGAACAAACCTCAGTGATGACTGACTTAGTGTTTTCCAAGCGCTACAACAAGATTCTATAAACTTGACAATGTAGATGTGTCTGAAATTTATTTCCACATTTCTGGCAGTTGCGAGGTCCACAGTCAGCGGGTGAAGTGAGGATGTACTTCCTGGTTCACTAGAGCCTTGCAGTGGTAATCTCACACCATGGTGTAAGTTAGATAGCTCCTTGGGCTCTCTCTGACAAGGCCGCTCATTTTAGTTATGAGGATGGACTAATGCCAGTCATGCTTTAGTCATTTTTCCAAAGACTTCCCCTTGTAATATCATCAACTTCCGATTTTCTACAGAAATAAATACTCAGATGATAGATTTCAAGCCCTCAACCTCCAAAAGTCAAACACGTTTGCATTTAAAAATATTTATTCCATTCAAATAACACCCAATTCTCAACTTGTTGAGAATTAACTTTTAAATCTATCTCAGAAGTCTCTCCTATATAAAACTATGAGTTGGTGTGGGTCACTTAAGGTCTGACTCATCCTAAAGTGTATTACTTTCCATTCATGGACTTGTGGACTAAACAGTGTTATGTGCTTTTAAATTATAGTCCTGCAACATTCATTCATTTATAGGAGAAAGTTGGAAAGAAGAAAGTAATATCCAGAACCTTCAAGTACAGAATTTTCAAGGTCCCAGAATAGTCTGTTGTCTCCTCTTGGTGATCCAAGCCAACTAGGCCAGAAGTTCTACTTCGACTGCACTGAGGGAGTGAGTTGACTGCAAGCCAGGGCTTGAGGCTGCCCTATTCCTGGTACTTTTTGACAGTGACTAGGCCTCTACCAGACTGTGTGCCAGGTGGGGCTCCTTTAGGCTTCAGCAGATAACAGAGACTCTTCTTCTCCGGTGCTGTGGTCAGCCCTGGTGTGATAATACAGTTGTACCTATGTGTTCATTGTTGGTGAGTACCAAAACATGATGAGGACCAAACAAATTGTTTTGCCTAGAAAGGATAGCGAGTCACAAGACAATCAGAACTAAAAATTTTAGCTTGAATGTTAAGAACCAAATAAATGTATGAGAATAAAATTTTCCTGTCAAAGTATGTCTACCAAATTTAATGAATTACAAAGCAGATGAGTATCGAGGTATGATTTTAGTGGGAGGTGAGAAATTTACCTCATTATTTTATGTAATTTATCATTTTGCAAATGAGTTCATATTTTCAGCTACTGTCAATTTGTCTGCTTCTGTTTATTAGTGCACAATGCTATAGAAAATAAGAATAAGATTCAAATAATTTGAGTAAAAATTAGATATCAGATACAGAACTCTTTGAAGTTGAAGAATTCAAAGTTGAGTGATCAAGCAAAATTTAATCCAATATGTCTTGAAGATGATGAACAAAATATGAAATGTATCACTGATCCTACATAGTTTCTGTGTTATTCCTGATATGTACTTTAATTGGAATATAAAATAACTCATATAAGAGAACAAGAAATAAATTTAAAGAAAATAAATATTCTAATCATTATTGAGTTTCTAAATATTTTTCCTTCATTGAATTTATTGGTGATTTTTCGATACACATCAAAATCACATTTAACATTGAGGACTTATACCTGTACGTGAAATATCTTTTTTTTTTAATCTTTATTGGTACATTAAATATACACATCATGATTGCACTCCATAATGGGGATTTGTACCAGTATAAGACACAACTTAATTCTCATTTTTTTCCATAGCCTTACCCATCCTACCACCCCCCCATATACATAAACTTTGTTTCTTTACTTTTTTGTTACAATCTCAACATTTTCCCCTTTCACCCTATTTTACATTGAGCATTTTCTATTTTGTACGTGAAATATCTTGATTCTCATTTTTTCCATTGTCTTATCCTCTCTACAGTCTAGACACACACACACACACACACACACACACACACACACACACATATATATACGCATACATACATATATATACATATATATACCTATATATGCATATATATATGCCTATATATATATGCCTTGCTTCCATTTTTTGTTTGACTATGAATAAACATTTAATTAGAGAGTTCAACATAGTTTAGATGATGACACAGTAAAATATTTTCTTCTCTATGCATCTGTAAAGTGATTTAGCATTAGATATGAACATCTTATTCAATTAGTCACATAATTCTTGATTAAAAAGAAGTCATTGTGTGAAATCCTATGGTAAAGAAAAACTATGGAGCTAGAGTTAAAATAATATAACTTTAGTACTGTAATGAAAATACAACAAAGAAGCTTTTTATGTTTGTTCAGTTTTAACATTAGTGAAGAAATTCTAATCTATGGTAGAGTGATATCAAAATTTTTGAGCAAATATTCTGCTAGTTGAAAATATTTAAAAGACAAATTCAATGAAGAACTTACCCATCACCCATGCACAGTTGACTGTTTAAGAGCAGTTATCTGTTAAGCCATCATCAGGTTTCACTTTACAACCTGTCAGCCTTTAGTGCATGTGTGAGAACGCAGTTTCCCAATACTTAGAAATTATTGCTGTCTTATGGGTACTGAATTATTTTTACTCAGTGCTATCTATTGTTATGACTGGTTTCCTTTTTTGTTCTCTAAAAAAAACAATTCTTGGAGAAGCATCATTGCAGTGGGGAGAGCAGAGAAAAGCTGCATTCTGGGAAGCAGAAGGGAGGAGAAAGTACTCTCCTTATCCATAGCTTCCTAATAGTCCCTCTACTTGTAACAAATGCTTCAACAAGAGCCTTTAGGGGAACATTCTTGTTTCCAACCATGATTTTTCACCCTTCACTTCAGAGGCATGGGCCCATCTGACAGTGTAAATCCATTTAGGATATCTATGGGAGTCCCCAGTGCGCAAATATCCAAGTCCTACATTTCTTCTGATAATCAAATTCCAGAGATATCATCAGGGCACCTTTCTTACTTTTTTGGCAGAAATTATTTGTTTTCTCTGTAGTGGCATTGATATTTTTTTTCAAAAACCACAAACCCTTTGGCAACACTTTTAAACATGTACCTTTTCTGGGTAAACTGTCAGCTTTTCAAATTTTTCAGCTGTGCATTTTATTTTAAATTCTCACTGTAAATCTGGCTAAAACTATCCAACAGTATCCATGCCACTACCTGAATGCTGTACTGTTTGGAAATTTTGTCCATCAGATGAATTAGCCCATTGCCTGTAAATTCAGACTCCCACAAAATCTCAGTGCATAAACAAATGCTCTGTAGACAAATTTGTTGTCAGAATGGAGCACAAATGTCCCAGGCCGTCCCTCTTCCATCCAATAATTCTGGAGAGTGATGCCCACATTCCTGTCAGCATTGGTCTGAAGCCTCCCAGAATATCCACTGCACTCCAATTAGTATGTAGTTGGCTTTCCCACAGCTTGTTTCTCCCACATTCCCAAGTTCCTTATGAACACCAGTTGGGAAGGCTTCCGAAAGACACGGTCAGCCATAGTCACAGCAGTAACTTCGATTCTTGGTGCTGGTGTTCATCTGCTTTTCATCTCTTTGAATAATACATCTGAAAACACCCATTTAACAGGAGCAATGCTTATTTGGGCTCAAAGTTTGACAAGTATCTGTTCACGATAAGCTGGCTTCATTGCTTTTAGGTCTGTGCTGAGGCAAAACAGTGAATGTCCCTTGGTCTGTTGGAAAGAAGCTGCTTACCTATGGCAGCCAAGGAGCAGAAAGTCTTTGTGACCCCTTTGCTTTTCAAATTTCCATCCTGTAGCGGCTCAGCTTGCAACATAATGAGCCTTTTTGAGACCATTCTAGGTCCTAAGCATAGAAGACCTTTGCTAACTGAAAAGACTCACTGTTGTATGGTAAAGTTTTTAAACATCAAAAGTTTCTCACAAAGGAAAGTACTTCATTCATTTGAAAACTATGGCTCTCTGCATGTTTTTAAAAAGAAAATTATACTGACAGTACAGTGTGTCTCCAAGGACATATATGCACATGACTAAAATATTTAAATGTGGTATGTAAAATGATAAATAGGAATTATTTGCTTTCTAGGCTTAAATACTATCTCTTCACAATAAACTTGAATGCATAAATCATAAATCTGTGGAAAATAAGTTATTTTTAACACCTATTAGCATTATTAATGACAGAAAATTTAAATTATTTTAAAATCCATTGATAAATTGAAAGTTCCTCACAAATATCCCTCAGTGCTACTCAGTCTTAATATTAGTGGCTCCAGTGAGAAAGTTAGTAACTTTATCAGGGCCAGAAGTTTATCTCAGTGCTTCCAGTGTATACCTGGCAAGTGTGTGGTCCTGAGTTCAACCCCTGGTACCACATACCATGATGTCAGATGTGGTGACTCATACTGTAATCCTAGCACTAGGAAAGCAGAAGCAGGAGAATTGCCATGAGTTCAAAGCTCACCTGGCCTACATAGTGAGTTCAGGGCCAGTTTGAACTACAAAGTGAGACCCTGTCTCAAAAAAAAAAAAAAAAAAAAAAAATATATATATATATATATAGTACCTCTCTCAAAACAACGTGACAGATATCAAATGGTAAGTTTGCATTGAGACAAAAATCCACTGGAAATTTCATTAAATATATTTAATACTAAAAATTTATCTTAAAAGTCTCAAATTTATCATGTTAAAATAATACAAAGTGTAGTTCATTGTAAGTATATTGTAATTAGATGGTCAATACACTGTCCTTGTTTAAGGAAATGTTAGAATGTTAAGAAATAAATTAAGATTCTGTGATGAAAAAATGTACCCAAAACAATACATTCTTCTACATACTTCTGGTTATGTAGTTACAGCTGGTCTGGGGATGTAAAATGACTGAAAATTTTAATGTTGTATTACTTTGTGAATCTTGTTAGAACTTAAAGGAAATATGTCTTTTCTGTTAACTAGAACAGAGAGGAGTCCAAACTGTAGGTCCTGATATACAGCATGAATGTTTCTCTTTCTGCTCCAATCCTAGGTTTTACCTTCTCCAATGATAAAATGCATTATGGTTGTGAAAAAGGATTCAGTACAAAGCTACTTTCAATATATTTAATATATTTTGTGAGAGAGAGATCACAGATACCACTGAGAACTAAACTACATCCCATCTTGAATATCTGAAATACAATACCATTCCAGTAATATATTAGAACTTTATAAATCAGACTCATTTTTTGCATCAGATATTTGATCATAATATGAAATCAAGTAAAAAGTGATTTGGAATATACATTGTACCACATTCTTGAGTGTGGATCATAAAATAATTTCACTCCTGAAATATTTTCATTAGCTGAGGTCTTTTCAATAGTTCTCAAAATATCAGTGGATTTCACTCCTTACAGTTTACTTAGCTCAGAAAATATCCAGGGTTTCTTTGGGAAAATATATTTGTGTTGTTAGCTGGCTCATGCCTCAGGGGGACCCAAATATTTTGCTTTCTGGGCCTCAAGTCCTTGATGTAAATCAGTTCTGGAATTCTAATGATGAGCCAAACTTCTCCGCTTTAACAACAGAGAGATTTTACTTATTTAAAATTCACAGACTATGTGGAATGCCGAACATTATTTCATTCCCAAAGTTATATGATCAATTAGCCACTCAAAAATACTTCACTGGGGCAGGGCTATTAATTACAGAATTTACACCTTGCATCTTATGACTCATTGCTATTATTTGGTCTCACCATCTAGGGATGTCATTATTCTCAGGGTTGTAAGAAAAACTATTTCTACTGTAACTTCTGCTAGCACTGGAGGCTACAAGAGGACAAATACATGACATGTTTTAAAGATGCTGGTGTTCCACAATCCCTGTGTATCTCTGAGGATAAAAATCACCTTTGTCTTGTCTTTGTGGAGAGTAGCAACAGTAAAATGCAAATGATAAAAGCATTTTATTCTCAAGTTTTAGATCAACTGAGAAACTTTATAGGTAACATAGCAAAAGGGTCTGAGACATTTCAGAGGCTTCATTACCTTCCTGTTTCAGGGAGCAAGCCAAAGAGTAGAGGAAATCACACTGCCATGTGTTCAGAATAGAACAAAAATTTCAAATAACTGGACGGACAACCATAATAATAAATGTTATATTAAAGATTGCTCTCTGCGGTTCTTTGACTGGGCAGTTTTAGAAATTATGACTGTTTTCATGTTTTCTAGACCTTTATTTATACAAATCCTACAATTTTAGCAATATTTGCATGCTTATTCTTTTTCGAGTTTGAATTTTTTAATTGTATCCCAAGGGTATTTTGAATTCCATTTCTAATTTAGACCCGAAGATAATTAGAAATAGTGGGGGATGGCTTTCCCTTGTAAGGTAAATCTCTCAGATGAGATGTTAATGGATTTTAAGGAAAAGAAAAAAGGTCTTTATTGAACGTGGGAGTCGGGGCTGCTTCCCTCCCACCGCTGCCCTGCAGATTCTGAGACATGGGGAATGTCGGCCGTGCTGCACTGTACGGCCCCTACTGTTTTCCTGGTCCAATTTTGATTCACTTGTTTTCATCAACTCACTGGCATCACAGAGGCCTGTGATTACATTGTGTGTATGTCTTGCCGCAGCTCATCACTTTCTTAATTCTTTTTCCTTCTCATACCCCCTCCACTTCACTTCCTTTCCCTCCTTCCATCTCTTGATCTCTTTCCTTGTGCAAAACAACTATCTCCCTGTTTCCTATCATCTCTTTTATTTTACATTGTAAATTTTAGATACTTCAGCATTTCATATTATCCATAATTAGATGTATAAAAATTTTAATAGGCATTCAAACTTAACATTATTAAAAGTACTAAATTATATTATTAAAATGAATAGTATACATGATATAATAACAAAGCATAACATTTTATAGCATATGCATAGTATAAAAATGTCAGAAATATTCAACATGTTTATTAATTTAAATTAATAAAGAGGTTTAGCAGTTCAAAAATTTTAAAAATGAGACTATATTTAAAATGAAAAATAAAAATTATGTATTAAAGAAAAATCAATATGTTTAAGCAGTATATATATGCATGTATATATATATACATATATATATAGCTTGCTTATATATATTTATATTATATTTGTATTATATATGTATATATAGACCACTTAAAATGTATTGATTTATATTATATATATATATATATATATATGAACAGATTAATGAAAAGAATGTGATAATTATATACAACAGAGTACTACTCTGTCATAAAGCAGGGTGAATCTGACTCATTCATAGGACAGAAAATGGATGTATCTTAAAGCAATAATGATAAGTGAAATAAATCAGATGCACAAGTTTAAATATCACAATGAAGTTCCTTTTATGAGTAAACTCACAAATAATTTATAGAAAAAATATAAGATATAATAGGAAGCAGGAAGATAGATCTTTTGCAAATGGGAATAGAAAGCAGAGAAGGATGGAGGGAGAGACATGAATAGACTTAAAATGTGTCATATATATGTAACAATTCATGACGGATGCAGTCATTACATACAGGAAACATATTAATAACAGAGTTATAAAAGCTTAAAATTATAATTATATAATTTTTGTTATTTTTATTTATTCTCTTAGGCCTTAAGTATTGTTTGATATTTTTCAACTTCTTTCCAAAATTACTAAAGTGATTTTTTTATTTCCCACCAGTAGGAAATCACTAGATGGTCTTTAAAGATTGTATTTATCAGGTATTTTTTGTTATTGTAAAAATTCTAAGAAAAAGAAAAAATACATAAAACAAAATTTCAGGACTTTATGTGGTCCTAAAAACTAATAAATTAATCTAAGGACCTTCCAAGGTCAAGATACAAACACTTCCAGGTTAGCTAGGAGCAGTATTGTACAAGGATGATCCAGGGAGGCAAATAATGGAGTCAAGATGTCCAATTCTAACCTAAGGGCCAAGGGAAGAACTGCTCAATTGTTCCTTTGTTCTGTCTGTCACTGAGGTATTTTCCCAGTAGCTCTTTATTATTTTTTATTGAAATCTTTATTGGTACGTTACATATACATATCATGATTGCACTCCACAATGAGAATTTGTACCAGTATATGACACAACTTAATTCTCATTTTTCCCATAGTCTTACCCACACTACCACTCCCCCTATATACATAAACTTTGTTTCCTTTCTTTTTTGTTATAATCTCATTATTTTTCCCCCTTCACCCTATTTCACTTTGAGTATACATGCAAAAGAACTAAAAGACTCTTATCACAGTGACATATGTGCACCCATATTTGTAGCAGCTCAGTTTGTGATTGCTAAATCTTGGAAACAACCCAAATGTCCATCAACTGGAGACTGGATAAAAAATCGGTTTTTCTTCTACAAAATGGAGTATTACTCTGCCATAAAAAATGATAAGTTTGAATCATTTATACTTAAATGAACATACCTTGAGGATATCCTCATAAGTGAAATAAATAGGTCACAGATAGGTAAATACTGCCTCTTTATTATTTTGAGCTAGAGCCTCACCTGTTACCCAAGTGAGATTTGAGCTTGTGATCCTCCTCCCTCAGCATCGCAAAGTGTTGCATCTCCAGAAAGTGCCACAAAATTTGACTTACAGGCAAAGACGATGCAGTGGAAACTACATGGAAATGTGTCTGTTCGACTTTGCATGTGACGCTGAGGTAGTGAACTGAATGATATATCTAAATAAACAAGGGCCTTTCCTGGGCTCTAGATAACCAAGCTTCACCTCCAAATACCGAATTTGGATGAATGAAGGCTCTACTAGGTAACCCTTTTTCCCCAGTTCTGTGCTTGGTCTGAAACCTGTACTAGATTGAGCTCTATCCGATGATGACTGCAGTAGTAGGGCTGAAAAAGTCATCAATGCCGGAGAATGTACGGCGACATCGATCCTTGTGCAATTTAATTGATTTCCACAGTCATGCTGGTCATTTTGCCAAATACTAATTTACAAGTCTGATATGACTTTATCATTTAGAACATTTAAATACACCTCT
The DNA here is from genome assembly GCA_004026965.1 of Petromus typicus. Lineage (NCBI taxonomy): Eukaryota > Metazoa > Chordata > Mammalia > Rodentia > Petromuridae > Petromus > Petromus typicus. Next base: position 27,682 of record PVIR01022119.1, read on the forward strand.
GCAGCTATAGCAATACCCACAATGATAGTGTCATATTATTTTTCTCTATTCACTTACGTAATCCAATTCTATGTAAGGGCTAGAATAAAATAAGAGGAATATACTGCATTCTATTTATGATGCATTACATTTTTCAAGTATTTATTTAGCAAGAGCATAGCACACCCTTAGATCTCAGTGTTGTTAACCAGTAATTGTTTCTGACACTTTTGAATCCACTAAGTTTGTGTTGTAGATAAATGATACACCAACTACATAGAAGCAAAACGCACCTTTATTAATACAGGCACCAGACTACCTTTTAGTTTTGTTCCCTGACTGAGATCATACTGTTCTAGGGTGTTCACACACACACACACACACACACACACACACACACAGAGAGAGAGAGAGAGACAGATTCAGTTGGAATTCACTTTAAATGGAGAGTTTTTCAGATTTCAAGGACAATTGATCATTTCTTTTATTCTAAGCAAATGCTTAATTCAGTACCAGTACCAGTACCACTACTTGTTGTGTCAGTGACATTAACTCATTGAAAACTTTATTCAAAGTGTTTTCGGTCAGTTGACCCTGGGAAAATAGACACGTAGTGCTGAAATAGGTCTTTCTGCTACAAGTTTTTTCACTCAAAAATCACT
>PVIR01022120.1:0-28582 GCA_004026965.1 Petromus typicus
TGTGGCTGGACAGGGGAAAGTTAAATTACTTAGTGTCCCTGTCTCAGTTTACATAAATGTAGACTGGAAAATACCCACTTCTTAGAACTATGACGATGGAATCACTTAGCCCCAGGAGCTATACATATAAAACCTGCTCCAGATCCTCCATGTCTACCTTCTAATCCTTAACAGAGGCTCTGAGTTAGGTCTTACTATCTTCACTTTGCATAGGATGACATCAAGACTTTAGGAAGTTAGTACCTTGATTATGAAGATGTGAGAAGTACCACTTAGATTTAAACACAGGCCCTTTTCTCTCCAAATGCTAAACTCTTTGTATGATCTTATTTGAAACAGTCTCAGATGCAGAGATTTATGTGTAGGAAGACATCAGTCAGAGTAATGCCATTCTTTTCTTATCCCAAACCAGATACATCAGTAAATGATATCATCTTAGTTCACATTCTATCTAAAGTAGAGACTAAGGAAAAATTTGAATGAAGATGTTTTATTCAGGAAGCGATGGCAGGAACTGAGAATGAAGGAATGAGAAGAGTGAAATGGAAGAAGACTACATGTCTGTTACAGCTGTGAGCACCCTCTTCCAGTCCCACTGAGACTTCCTGCTGTGTAGAATGGACTTCAGAATTCTTCCTCTACTGGCTGGGAGGCGGAGACTTTCACCCAATTCTGCACTCTCCTTGGTGGGGAATGAGAAGAGTGATGTCACTCTAGGAGTCGTGTTTCCCCCATATTTTCAGGTTGCCTTCTACATGGACTCTTACAGTTTCAGATAACATGCAGAGAGTGAAAAGCAGAGAGATCCATCCGAGGCTTGAGGCTATCTACCAAAGCTGCAAATCAGAAGTGAAGGGATAGAGAGACTTCTCAGAACTGTGAGGATGGAGTCACTGAGTAGCAAAAATATAGTAACACTACCATATGAAAGCTAGTTTTTCATTCTACTTTTATAAAGAGTGATCAAAATACTGTTCTGTGAATTTAATTTGTTTTACAGTTTGGGAGAAGATAGCTATATGTGTGTTTGTATGCGGAAGATGGCTGTGGCCATGTTTGTCACCTGATAGGAAGTTTACAGACCAAAGCAAAATTTTGCCAAATGCTTTTGTTTGTGAACTGACCACTTTGCAATAGGAAATAAATACTCATAAATGAAAATATTAGTGTACTATATATGGTAAATGTTTACAGAAAAATTGATTATAGTAAAAGACATTTTTTTTAATCTTCCTCAAGTTACTGCCCCCTCACTTTGAACACACTTAGTTCATCATTCCTGCTACTTTTTGAGACAGTTGTGGATGTTCCTTTTGACATCTCTATGAGATGTGATAAGAATATGAATGCTGCCACCCAGCACCGTGAACAGAAAGGAAGGCTCACTAGATTAGTACAGTATATCCTCATCCATATGATAATCAAATGAATGCAGCACTATGGAACTTACGGCTTCTTCGCGAAGTCAAAATGACCATGAAAGGTAAACATTTAGAATCATTTCAGAACATCAAAACATCTTGATACTGTCACATGTGACACTCATGAAGAGGACTTCCCGAACTGCTACGGAAAGTGGCAAGAATCATGGATTAGTGCTTGAGGTGATGGCAAGCATTTTAAAGGGGCTTAATAGCAATGTGAAGTTTTAAAAATTAATGCTTTGACCACATTTTATGACACCTCATGTCAGTACTAAAATCAGTGAGAATGAACAACCTCCACATCTATATTGATTTTATAATCAGAAAATTTGTGCCATCGTTATAAGTGTGCAAAGGTTGAGAAAGTGATCCAGGAAGTAATACAGTTCCATCACGAAAATATTCAGGCATATAAGCCCAGATCTCAGAGCTGGCCAGGTTATGAACCAGCTCACTTTTTGGAAAATTCCAGTCCTAAGTATTTATGACCTTCTGTATGCATGAACTATACACTATATACATATTAAATATACTCACCTAGAAATGTCAGTGTCAAGTAAAATTGAAGTGTTAAAAAAAATCCCATATGTACCATACAAAATGTCTCTGGGGCTCAATTATTTTCCTATGGTGTTGGAACTATAGAACTTCTTACAATACTCTCATTGACTGGGCAGAAATAAATCATCCTAGGTGACATAAAATACTGAATCCTCTTGTTCCCTGGACAGGTCTGTGGGATTGAAGATTTCTGGTGTCCACTGTCTTGTCCTTTGAGTACACTGTTTGGCCAAAGCATTGTACAGAGGAGATGTTCTTACTTGACAGCATTAATTTGCCTCACAACACAGCTTTATGTCTCTTTTTTGGCCCTATAATAAACTTCAGAGTATACACCTTGAATTCATGTAGTATTAGTTTGATCATCCTTAGTAAGTGAATATTTTGAACTTAGTAAACAGATATTATAGCCAGACATAGTATACACATCTGTAATCTCAGCACTCCCTACACTCAGGCAGGAGGATGTTTGCTTGGGCAGTTAGTGACCTAGTGAGACTCTGTCTTAAAGTAAAAATTTTTTAAAGGGCTGGGGACATGGCTTAACTCAAAAGCTTAGAGTTTAAGCCCCAGTTCCAGGGGGGAAAAATTGATGATATTGGTAGCCCTCTGGAAACTTAAAAGAATTAGAAAATTGGAAACCAGGCTTGAGGTACATTGCAGTTTCTAAAACCAGGCTGCAGAAATAGCATCATAAAAGAAACCACAGTCACCAGGCATAAGTCACCATATTTTGTACCATTGCCAGTTCTGTGCTGAGAATTCCACGACCTCTAGAGGGAAAAAAATTCACCTTAAGCCAATTCAAAATCCAATTCAGGTCATTTGATTGGCAGAAAGGACTCACTTCTACTTTGACCATCAAAGGAAGTTAGAAAAGCTCCTACCAGGATTTCTAGGTCACTATACCTCAAAAGGATACCTCAGGCACAGGTCAGTAAAAAAGAATGCTCATTATTCACAACTTCATCTGGAAGTTGAGAGTGTTAAATGTGGTGCTGTAAATTCTAGAAATTAACTTGCTTTTTAAGTAGAGACTATGCCTTATCTTTCGAGGACACATAGATTAGAGAAAAAGTCAGAAGTCTTAGTTCCACAGAGGGCATTTGTCATTCTAAGATTTTCATCAGTGTTGGTGAAATGGTTTTTCTCCTCTGCTTCCCGGGTACACATACTGGTGAAGTTACACTGTTGAGAATGACTGGAGCTCAGGAGTGCATGTGCATGGTGTGACTTCTTCTCCCATCTGGGATTCACCCAATAAACTGACTGCCCCCTTGACCCTGTAATTGAGGCCTCGCAGAGGTGGCCCCAGGATTCTTACTACTGCTGTTTTATCAAACACTCAGCAGCCTCCAAGCCAAGTGGTGCATATGTCTCATGCAGCCTTGAGGCCTACTCCACTAAGGAGAGTGGCTTTTAGCATTTCCTTCCAGAGGGAAGTTCAACAGAACATGACATAACAAGGGATTAGCCTTTCAGCTCATTCTTTTCTACAGGAACTTGGAATTTGTACCTTCCACTCACCACATTTTTCACAATATATTGCTCTGTGTGTGTGTGTGTGTGTGTGTGTGTGTGTGTATGTGTGTGTGTCTGTGTGTCTGTGTTACCAAGGAATCAAACCCAGGGCATGAAACAAGCCAGAAAAATGTTCTAGCACTGAACCTTCCACCAGCTTATTCTATTTTGTTGTTATTATTATTATTATTTTAGATACAATTTCACTGTTACCTCTACTAGACTTGAAATTACAGTCATTCTGCCTTATCTTCCTGAGTAGCAGATATTACAAATGTGTGCCACCATGCTGGTTGTTAATAGTTTTCATAGCATGTTTAATATCTAGCTGCCCAATTCCATGCATGTCATCTTTGGACTAAAATTGCATGTCTCTTTTCATTAAACATTTTTATTATGAATGTTATAAACTATCAGCTTAAGAATTGGCTGAATCAGTCATATCATTTCATATAGCTTGAGTTCCTTGAAGCCTGTAGGATTCTGAAGAAGTAAAGAAGAGCAGAGATGGAGCAGTGGTGATATTTTATAGTGCACATGATAGTTGAAACCCTTTGCCATCAGTGTCCCTGACCCGATCCACTGCTGAGCACCCACTCTGCCAACAAAAATTCTAGGTGGAGAGGTGGAGTTAAAGTCTGAAAGGCTTAGTTGTGCTTCAAGAAAGTACTTTGCAGAGATTTTTAATTTGCTATAACACATTTTTTATTTTTGGTATTATTTCCTGCGCAATTGGAGTTCTATTCAGAAAGTCCTACATCTGTGCCTTCACGAGTGTTATCTATTTTATATTCCACCAGATCCAATGTTTATGTTGTTATATGTAGGTCTTTGATTTATTTTGATTTTATTTTAGTACAGGATGAAAAATGTGGAGCTAGAGACATTTTTCTACGCATGGATAACTAGTTTTCCCAGCACCATTTGCTAAAAAAGCTCTTCTCCAGGGTACAATATTGGCCCCCTTGTCAAAAATTAAGTTAAAGACTTTTGGCAGGTAAAAGGAAATAACTGACACAATGAAGACACAAACGATAGAGGGAGGGAAAGTTTTCTAACTACTCCTTAGACAAAGGACAAATATTTAGATCATATAAAGAATTTTAAAAATAGATCCCCAAAGTAAAAGAGTCATGCAAAAATGGACATGGAGTATATAGAGTTGCCCCAAGGTATCCCCCCCAGTAGGGTATGTACCCTCTTTCCTGGAGAATAGGGTCCTCTAGAGAGACACTAAGTCTTCTAGTAGGCTTCTCAGGTCCCAGAGAAGGACCAGGGGCCTTCTCCAAATTGGCTTTCCAAGATGACCCGACCTTCACCCTACCCTTCACCCTCTTCAGCTATTCTTTCACGGTACATTATGATTACACATCATCATCACATTCAACATAGAGAGTTTGTACAAGAATAGAACATGACTAGTTTCTCATTTTTTCCCCTTTCCCCCCGCTCTGCAGTCCCCCACCCCTATATACATAATCTTTGTTTCTTTTTTCTTTATTATTATCACATTCATTTTCCCCTCAATATTTACCCCTACACACTCTTCCCTTTTAAATATTTTCCATTTTACAATATCATTTGAAATTCTTGGGCTCATGAAACTAAAAAGAAAAGAGTATTCTGATATGCTGTTGTCCATGATTCAAAATCTACTTACAAATTGAAAGCTGAACACATCTGGCATTTGTTTGTCTGCGTTTCTACAGTGATAGCCCTGCCTCCATTGTGAGTACTAGGTAGAGTTTATGTTCCAGTCATAATAGAGGAAAGACAAATGGGTTGGTATATGACAACCTCAGGGCCTGCCTGCTAGGTGGAGTAAAATAAAGCAGTTTCATGTTAAAGATGTACCTGATCTGTAATACAAACCACCTTTTAGGAAAATAAATACATGCAATTTAGAATGGATGTTGGGTGAGGCAAAGTCTATTGGGGTACAGTCCAATGGCTATATCTGAGGACAGAGGAACATGGCTTCCTAACCAGAAAATATGAAAATATCCTAGATTCTAGTCAGTCTTTATGAGCTAGTCGGACATAGGAGTAGCAGTAACTGATATAAAAGCTAATAAATTCTTTTGCCACTCCCTAACTTCATCTATACACTTGCCTCATTGGGCTCTGACTGTTTACCACAGGTGGGAGAGGCGGGGAGCTATTTTCTCCCTGAAGGCCTTTAGTCAGCTGTCAGATCCAGATGAACAAAAGACCATTGTCCAGCATAATGCAGTCGATGTAGTATGTTACATGAGGCAGCCCCATTTTCAGTGGTTTATCAAAACGAATGTTGGCTTTTGGAAATGCTGATTAGTTCCTGTCCTTGTGCTTTTGTTCTGGGGCTTTCTCCAAATTGGCACCTGCATTATCTCTAGAGGTGTTTTTCTTCCTTGGCTTCAGTACATCAGTTTGAAGCTGCCTGGAATGGTTTTGTGTGAAATAAAGTTCCAATTATCACACTCTCTCCTGAGGGCGGTGACAGGATTCTGAGAAGAATGCTCAGCAGAGATTCTATCAGCCTTCTCCTTCTCCTGTTTCAGGCTCTGCATCTCAGATCACTCTCAAGGGTCCTTAGCCACAAAAAAGAGACCAGGTAATGGACTCCACCAATGGACTCCTAGTCTGCCATTTGCCTTCAGGGAAACCTTTGCATTTTGGTTTCCTGACCTGTAAGTAGGAAGACAATCTTATTGAAGGAAATAGTGATAGCATATCTCTGACAAATACATAAGAGAGAATCTACCATCATTACCTAAGGAAGATACTTCATTCATTTGGGAAATTTTTGGAAAGCCAATAGGGATGGGAATGGGAACAGCAGCTAGGTCAGAAGATACTCCAAGTTGTCCCAGGAAGGAGAAGTAGGCATGAAAATATATATTCAAGCCCAAACCTAGAACTTGAATGTTTGTGCTGCCTCACCTTACTGTAGCTACCTCTGAATGGCATTTGCATATAAGAGATTATGAAGCTTAATCTACTTAAATGATGCTTTTATTGTCCACTTATTTTTATGATATGCTTTGTCCACCAAAGCATCTCTAACTGGAGCATTCTAGTCTTTTCCCAAATACAGAGAAGCTATGGCATTTTGTAGTTTCCTCACCTTTTTAGTTCTGAACCTGGTAGATTGAAATAAATAAGTAAGAAAAATATTAATGGAGAGCCCTGAACTCTCTTTTGGTTCTCAGCTGAAATATTTCTGGACATTTTTTTCCAACTGGTTCGCTAGCTCTGTGCAAATTGCCAGTAGGAATCTTTACCCCCCATAAAGCAGGAGGTGAAGATGTTAGTTTTCTCTGTCATTCCTGTCTGTCCTCCACTCTCACCTGTAATCCAGACTGCTAACCTGCAGGAGTCAGGTTAGAGCTTTCCATGTAACTTCAGTAAAATATGCATCAAAGGAAAGTTTATACCACTCTCCTGCTCCTTCATTTCTTCTTTCTTTGTTTCCTATTTTCAGCATCGTTTCTATAGCTGATGTGTATAAATTAAGTTGCTTTCCACAAAGAAATGTTAATTTCCTGAAACAACAAGAAAAAAGACTGAGTGCTATGTCAAGAAAAATCAAAGCCTCTGCAGAACTTGTACTCCGAGCTGTATGCTGCAGTACAAATTCCGCTGCCCCACATTCTTGGAACCTTTCCCCTTTATCTCCCCTCCTTCTCTAGGACCCAGAGCCACTCCATGACTCATTAAAGCCTTCTCAGGACTGGAGAAAGAAACAGAAAAGGGAGGATTCAGAGATCTAGGTGAGAAATGACACATTAGATTAGTCAAGTAAAGGAAAGTTTCCTTTTTTATTTTTTAATGTTCTAAATTTTGAGTTTATTGGTACATTTTACACATACATTATAATCCCATTCAACATTAAAACTCTATACCTGTACATGACATATCTTGAGAATAAAAGGACAGTTTTTGAATTACTTTTAGGCTTCACTTTTCCTTTTGTTTTTCTCCATCCCTTGTTAAAAATCATTGAGGCATTAGCCTGAGATTTGGGGAGAGATCTTAAGAAAAAAAGAATTGTTGGCTTCGAGTTGGCTGAAAAATATCCATTTACCATTATTTTTAACCCAAAATCATGATAAAAATCAATGTCTAACTCAGGGCTTTTGTAATCCAAAGCAAGGATGGTGGCAACAGTGGAGCCATGGGGCATAGCACAGATCCCACCAGCTTAACTTCCCCAGAGTCTTGGCAGCAGCCCCTTAACACTAACAGGAAAGAAACACAGTGGCTACCAGATCACATTGCCATGGTAATTTCATCATCTTGCTGTTTGGTCAGGCTTGAGTTTTAAATCTTACCTGTGCTACTCCATCAGCTAGAATGCTTTTGTCTTCAAGTAATAGAATATTCAATAGCTTACTGATATTAATAATTAACGTTCCTAGGAGCCTAGGTATTTTCATCCTTTTGTTTCTCCATCCAAAGCATTCTGATTTCACAGTCAAGCTGGTTCCTCATTGTAGTAAGATGGTGGCCACAGCGCAGGGCATTATGTCCTCCTTGCCCTATGTTCATCTGACAAAAAAAGAATCTATTTGCTTATTTTTTTTTCAGGGTGGAGAATGTTGTAGAAGGTCTTCAGCAAACTGACTCACCTGTATTTTTATCTGGAATTAGACAGAGGCTTATTTCTGAATCAATCACTGACAAAATAAAATGAGATTGCCACTTAGAGTCTTGGCAAGTCATGGTTTACCTCTTGATGGATCCAACCTTCCAGGGGCACCTTGACTTCTGGATATAGCTGGAGCCCTGTTCGTAAGGAAGTGAGGGAGAATAGCTCTTGGACAGGCATTCCACATCAAATTATTATTATTTGTAGATGATCTGATCTTCTATGTAGAAGATAGTTTCTTTTTTTTTCATTTTTTAATGTTCTAAATTTTGAGTTTATTGGTACATTTTATATACATTATAGTCACATTCAACATTAAAAATTATGCATGTACATGACATATCTTGAGAATCAAAGTACAGTTTTTGAATTACTTTTAGGCTTCACTTTTTCTTTTGTTTTTCTCCATCCCTTATTATAAAATTGTACCAAAAGACTCTTGGAAGTTTCACTCAGAAAGTCCTTGCTGATGCCCATGTCTTCAAGAATGTCTCCTATTTTGTCTTGTCAAGTGATTCTGTTTCAACATTTAGATCTTTGATCCATTTTGATTTTCGCATAGGACATTAACAATCATATTTAATAACATAGTAGGATACAAAATTCAACCCACAAAATTGATAGTATTATTGTACCAATAATGAGTTTAGTGAGAAAGAAATTAGGAAAACAATAACTTTCCTAGGAATATCAAGAAAAATTGAATACTTGGAAATTAACCTGATGAAAAAAATGAAAGATTTCTGTAAGAAAATCTATTGTAGTCTATGAAAGGAGATAAAAGAAGACATGATATGATGGAAACACTGACAGGCATGGTGCTTCACCCCCATGACTGTGGCTCTAGGGAGGCTGAGACAGAATGATTGCTGCAAATTCTAGGTTAGTCTGTGCTACATAATGGCTTCAAGACCAGCCTGGACTACAGAGTGAGACCCTGTCAGAATGCCCATACTTCCAAAAACTGATGCCCAAATTTAATGCAATCTCTGTTTAAATACCAGTAGCTTTCCTCACAGAACTAGAGAAAACAACCTTAAAATTTATATGGAACTAGAAGAGACCCGGAATAGCAAAAACGATCCTGGGCCACAAAAGCAAAGAAGACACATCACACTTTCAGACTTCAAGTTATTCTACAGAGCTATAGTGATAAAAATAAATAAATAAATAAAAACAGCATGGTATTAGCAAAATAGAAGTCCCCAGACATATAGATTAGTGTAATAGAATAGAGGTTATATAAATAATTGTGAGGACATTCAAATCTTTAACAAAGGGGCAAAAAAAATCCTGAAGAAAAGACCTCTTTAACAAGATGGTGGTGGGAACACTGACTATCAACATGAAGAAGATGGACTCTACACCCTTGTTTTTCATTATGTCCTGTGCTAAAATTAAAGTATATCAAAGATCTAAATGTTAAGACTGAATCGCTTAATCTATTAAAAGACAAAATGGGTAAAATCCTTGCACTTGTTTACATACACAAGGACTTTCTGAATTCAACTCCAGTTGCACAAGACATAAGATCAGCAAGCAACAAATTGGATAATGTCAAATTTAAAACTCTGCACAGCAAGGCAGACAAACAATAACATGAAGAGGCAACTGAAATGAATATCCAGTATACTTCTTCAGAAATACAAATAGACAATAAATCTGTTTAAAAGACAAAACAAAACAACTCAACATCTCTGGCCATTACAGAAATGCAAATTAAGATAACACTGAGATTCCATCTTACTCCAGAAAGAATGACTACCATAAATAAATCAAATAACAAATGCTGGTGAGATTGTAAGGGAAAAGGCAAGTTCTATGCATTGTTGGTGGGAATATAAACTAATATAAAACTACTGTGGAAATCAGCATGGAAATTCCTCAAAAACCTAGAAATAAAAATTCCATTTGAGCCAGCTATTTCTCTTTTGGATAACTTTCCCATAGAGTAGAAGATATATTGTAGTGATACATGCATATACCTAAGTTTATAGCAGCACAAGACATAATAACTAAATCCTGGAAGCAGCCACCACGTCCAACAGCACATAAATGTGTAAAGAAGATGTGGTATTTATACACAGTGGAATACTGTTTTGCCAAAAAAATCCCAGTAAACTGGAGTCATTTGTAGAAAAATGGATGCCCTTTGACAACGTTCAGTTAAGTGAAATAAATCAGACATATAAACTTCAATATTACATGGTTTCTTTTTTATGAGAAACCTCAAGTATAAATAAAGAATAATCTGAAAAAATAGAAAATAAGAAATAGTGAGTAGCCCCCTTTTCAAAAGGAAGGTGATCAAGAGATGGAGATAAAGGGAATGCAAATGAGGGGAAGAAGTTAAAAAAGAATTAAGATATGTTTTATAGACACATCAATTCCCCACCAAGAAGATGATCATCATGTTTTATAAACATGTACTAATAAAAAATAGAAATTGAAAAAAACAAAAAGGTAAGCATATTCTGACAAGGTTTAAGTATGATTTAATTCCCCTAAGGAAACATTGTCCCGCGTCACTCTGTTGTGGTGAGGGTAAGATCATGTGCATCTGAGGGAGCTGTGCTCTCTGAATTCAGAGTCTGGGCTTTCCCTGCATCCATTAACAGTGCTGCTTACAGATCTCAAGTCCCTACAGAATGCCAGTAGGAACATAAATAGAGACATAAACGAATCCATCACACACCATGAGTGAAGTCTGATTGAACATCCCTCCCTGGTGCTCATTCCTTCCGACTGACAAGGCGTTACCAGGCCATCTGTGTCACACTCAATGAAATAGAAGACCAGGTGTCTTCATTTTAATAATTTCTGTTTCAGGGGGAAATTATAGCACAGGGCTGTCTTATGTGTCTGCTAAAGAAGAGCATGCGTTTTGTAATTCCTGAAGCTGAATGTCCTTGCCTAGGACTAATACAGAGATGTGGCTTTGTGGCTCACACTCTGTAGACACTGTCTGATGAAAGTTCCATAACCATATTTACTCTGGCAAGATTCTAGTGATCTCACTCAGTAGCTCCAGTAATACTTACAATAAAATATACTCCATGAATTCATTTTCATAACATGTCCATTGAGTACCTCCTATATGCTAGACACTTTTTTGGTGTGGTGTAAATGTGGGGTAGGGATTGAAACCAAGGACTTTGATCTTAGCTATATTCTTAGCCTTTTTATTTGTTATCTTAAAACAGGGTCTTGCTAAGTTGCCCAGGCTGTCTGATCCTCCTACTTCAGCCACCAGGAGTACTTTCTGCCCTCTTGATTTTGATGGAAATGGTCTGGCCCACCTTTGGCATGTTGGGACCCAGCTGCTGTGAGAGAGAAAGGAATATGGCTCTGGGGGATTGGAAACCTCACCCTATTCATTGCCAGGTCACCAGCTCAGCGGTAATGAGCAGTGCTGGTGACCACTGAGGACAGGGCCTTAACTCCTGTAAAATCAGTGTAACTCATCATTAGCTAATGGACAGATGTACCACCTCTGAAACCCACGTGTGCTGCAAAAATTAAACACCCATCGCTGACCTCTGACTGCATTAGGAGTCTGAGATAGGAGCTCAGGAAGCTATTTCTAGAAAGGTTCAAAATAGAGATTTTGAAAAGTTAATATACATTCCACATTCAAATTCCTTCATCCTTGGCTACAAACAAAAAAAAAGTATGTTTTATAACATGCATATGTTCAGTTCTAGCATTTTATTTTATCTTTATTTTTTGAGACAAAGTCTTACTTTGTACTTCAGGCTGGCCTATGTAGTTCAGAACATCTTCCTGCCTTAGCCTCCTGAGCAGTGGCATTATAGGATTGTACCACTATGCATGGCTACATTTTAGAAATTTGTTTCTTAACAAATATTTATTGATTAGGTATTATGTGGCAGACTTCCCACTAGACATTAATAGATTAACATACAGAAATCAGCCATGCTTCCTGTTATCATGAAACTTAAAATGTGGTAGAGGAAAAACTTGAATACATACAATATTTAAATAAGAGTTTATGATCAAGAACAGGATGATAGTGACCATCAGGAATTACTTTTAGCCACTACCTTTACAGACATAATTTTGTGTGTTCTGGTTTATCAATAAAATGAAATACCAACTTCTGGAAAAGTCTGTGATCTCTGCATATTTTTCTGGCCGACAACTCCAGGACAGGGCTTTTGAACACTCTGAGTTCTTCAGCAGTTTCTATTTAGAGATCTAAAAGACAAAATTTAACCCAGTTAAGTATGCAGGTCAGGGGACTTGCCTAGTCAAAGAACCTTTGATAACAAGAACACAGCAAAAATGGCCCTAAGATGGCAGAAATCGTGAGACAACAGCATTATAAGTTGTATTTTGCTGGATTACAGATAGTCAGGAAGGTGTAAACCCTCTCTAAAGGAACCACTCCTGCTCACACAGTACTTGAGCTTCAGCCTGGCTTTCACTTCAGCCCCTAGAAGAATGCTCTTATGAATCCCATGTGCCTCCAGGAGCTTCCTAAAGTATGGTATTCACATATGGTAGATCAATGCTGTCTGCCTCCTCTGACAGTCCATTCTCCAGTGGGAAAGCCATGTAACTTTTCCACCGTCTTCATGCAATCGAGGCTATCTTCCATGCTCTGGATCTTCATTCCAACTCCCTCCTGCTGAGGGCTCCCCCTGCAGAGGGCTCTCCTGGAGTTCTTGAGCCTCACTGAACTTTTGGAAGGATGAGCTCTCCTGCCTGTGTGGGAAATGAGAAGTCATAACAGATTCCTCGTTAGCCAGAAAGCTGAATGGAAAGCTCCATGACCTCCCCTTCCTTTCTCTAATCTTTAGCTTTTTTTGGAGGCAGTGCTAGTTACAGATTTGGTTGTGCCCTCCAAAGAGTATCTCTATTCTAACTTACTCTTCTCTTTAAAACATGAAGTTCTTCACATTTGTGGCTTCAGCTTAAAGTAATTCCAGAGTAACAGAAAGGAACCATTCAGACCCTTTCACAATTTTAAAACTCTAGCCCAAACCTAGGAATTAAACAGCTGCTTGGGAATCTACATTCTGGCTGGGTCAGTGCAGAGAATACTCTTGGTGGTATGAACACAACCTCAAATGTACAGACTTGTAACAGCCTGACATTATTTAAAGGCCTGAAGTTCTTATTTTAAACTGTATAAACTTTTCACGAGTGTTTTGGGTCCTGGACCAAGAATAATACACTCCAAGAATAAACTGGAACTTTGGCCTTGGCCCTGTTATCCAAAATAAGTTAGATGGACTAAGCACCATGCTGATTTCATAATGCAGTTGTAGTTATTTGAATTTTACAGAGGCTGTTTCAAAGATAGGACAGGAAGTAATTGTTTATTGTTCAACTCAAGATAGAAAAGAGGGAAAGCCCCTTCCCCTCAATTAGTAGTTGTCATTATAAACTCTAGGGCAGCATAACTGCTCTTCCGGAGGAAGTGAGCAGGTAGGAACAGAGGCTTCTGGGACATATACAGTCTTGCCTGCTCTGTTTCCTTTCGTCTGTGCTATGATCATGTTATGAGCAGGATATCATCTCTTCTAAGATAGATGATCAATGTATGGCTAGGAAACTCAAGAAATGACATCTCTGTACTTCAGATCTAAGCTCCTCACCTACAAGAAAAAGCTTGGTGTTCCTTTTTCCGTTGAGAATAATCAGCTGTTATCTATATTGTTTACTAAAGGCACTATTAGATGTAGGGCACACACATCCTCCACATACATCCTTTACATGATTGTGCACCTCACTCATAGATAGTCGTGTCCCACGGTTTGTCAGAGGATGGGAATGCAACACTTGAGTTTTCTTCAAATTTCCCACAACCTGGAGGGAAACAGCTATCAATAGCTCTTCTCTATTTTCACACGTGTGTAGCAAATTGATTTTAGAGCTGCCATCTCCCATCCTTGAGCTTGCCCTCTGGTGATCATATTGAAGAGACCTTGAAGGGAACAAGTTGTCTCACCTACTCCTAGAAAATCTATGAAAAATTCCATAGGTACAGAATGTGAAATTTTCCAGTGTTATCGGTGGGTGAACACAAGATTTGATGAGATCAGGGCTTACAGATATTCAGTGAAAATCCACATCCTGACCCACAATTTAAGAGCATTTTATAATTTACAATAAGTTTTCTCTGGCTGGTTCTCAGGTCTATGAAATATTTGAAACATAACTTTTTAGCATGTGAAAGTTGAAACAAATTTAGAATTTCCCTTGAGTTAAGTTGCTAAGAGAAGTTTTGAGGTAGCCTTTCTTTGAAACTATGGCCTAATTTGGGCTTATGTTTCTTTCCAGGATCTCATTCAGTATTCATGTCCAATCTGGTTGTTCTGCAGGGAAGTGTGGCATGGAATTCCTGGTACAGAAAATAAAAAGTAACACAAAGCAGCACAAGGAAAACATCCACAACAGCAGAAGGAAATCAGTTCTGTTTTTCCCAGACAGATAATCAAAGGGAGCCGTTCCCATCTTGAGGTGAAGCTGTTCTTCAAACACTCCTCTGGACCCTTGTGATACAAGTAGTTTTTGCACAGCAGTAGTGGAATTTCAGCCAGGGGAAGGGCCTCAAGTGCTGTGATTGATCCAAATGGAGAGATTGTGTTTGATACCAGAGCAGCGTTAGATAGGAAAAAAAAAGATCCATGAACGGCATTTAGACAAAGGAGTATTTCTGATTCAATTTCTCTTCTGATGGATGAATTCATTGTGGGCTCAGGATATTACATTTATGCTAAGTTTTTTTTTTTTCCTCGTTTCTAGTGTCTCCATTTTAGCCTGACTGGGAGTTGATTTTCATTTTCATTTCTGTTTGAAACATGACAAATTGAATTTCCTGGGCTTTGACAGAATCTTTCTGGACATGTTTTGCTGACTTATACAAACCAGTAGAAGTCAGGATGATTTCTAGAGTGAGGGGTGCAAATGTTATGAAAATGTGCTCATAGCCTTCTGCGGGATTAGGATTCTTCAGATACAAGTACTGTAAACTTTTAGTTCTTGAAAAAGTGGTTAAGTCTCATTACAATTATGAATGTCAGTCTCTTCTTCCATCAAGCATTTGGTACCCAGAAGTCCTAGCCATTGAGTCCACCAAGCTGCTTTCCTTTCTCTATATTCCTTCTAAGTAAACTTTAGTAAAGAAATAAAGCTGTAAGATCAGAAAACTTGTAGATGCAGATAGTCCACAAACTGGATGGTTGGATCCCAGAAAGATGACAGGGCATAGGTGCTTTTGGTAAGGTGTTTTAAGATATGTCTTATAAGACAGGGAAATAGTTGAGGCTGGGGACAGTTTTTATGATGAAACTAGTCAGGTGAGTAGACCAAAGTGATCACTGATAAGCAACTCTTCATTCACGAGCTGTTATGTCAGTTCAGGGTCTGATTAGACAAATATTTCCTAGGATGATTAACAGAATTACTGAGCATCCTGGAAACATGTTTATCCTAACAAAGGAAGGAAGAAAAAACTGGAAAGAAAGAAAGAGGAAGGAAGAAAGGAAGGAAGGAAGGAAGGAAGAAAGAAAGAAAGAAAGAAAGAAAGAAAGAAAGAAAGAAAGAAAGAAAGAAAGAAAGAAAGAAGGAAAGAAAGAAAGAGAGAGAGAAGGGAAGGAAGGAGAAAAGACAGACTAGAAGAATTAGAATTACGAGTATTTGGGGAGAAAGGGTTTGAGAAATTGAAGAGGAATTTTTGAAGCTCCAAATGGTCCTCTGGAGAGCCAGATTTACTTTAAAACTGTTGTTTAAAAGAAAATTCACTGAGTCAGCAGAGATAAAAATTGTAGCTATGACTTTTTCTTTCCCAGTTGACAAAGTGTGAACAGTGTCCTTTCCTTGCCCAGAAGGGAAGGGGTCAAACCCCTCTCCCATCTACCCCATTGATGCCTAGTGAGGCCACAAGGAGCCAACTGGGTATGAAAAAGTACCAGTCCCTAACCCCAGACAGATCCAGCCCTTTCTTGTGAGTTACTGGTTACCATTTCTAAGTAGAGGATGAACCGAACAATGAAGGATCTGTTCCTAAATATCTAGGCATGATGCACATGAACACCACACTTAAGACATACTGCTTGCCTTCACTGCCCTGTAATCCAAATGTTAGAGAGTTTACTCATCGAAGACCAGAGCAGGGACAGACACAGAGACAGGGAGACACTCCCCCTTCTTTGCATATGTGCACTAATGCGTGATTCCATTCCAGAGTGAGATTTCTTTTATGATTATTGTGTGTATAGCATTAGCGCCAATCCAGACAAGAGGGAAACATTTGCTCACAGCCCTGCTTCAACATCAGATCAAGCTGCCACTCTCCAGCGCTGCTTCCTGACCTGTCCCAGGGCCAGCACCCTTCATCTGCTCTTTCTTCTCAAATCTAGAGCAGCACTGCTACAGAGAACACCACTGATCTATTAACAGCTTTTCAGGACAAAAAAATGAAACAAACTAGTAAATTCAAAGGGGAAAAGTCTTATGAGTAGAGCAAATGAGCAGAACTGAAAATTGCATCTTAAGGAGAGCATGTGACTTACATCTCATCAGAGATATTGTTCTCTCTTTTCTCTATGTGTATGTGTATATGCACACACACACACACACACACACACACACACACACACGTGTACATATACACATTATTGGGGAACTGAATTCTCATCCTTTACAATGAGTTACATCCCCAGCCTTTTAAATTTTTTTTATTTTGAGACAGTGTCTTGCCAAGTCCCTGAGTTGCCTAGGATAGGTTTGAACTTGGAACCTTCTTGCCTCAGCCTGCTAGATTGCTGAGGTTATAGATGTATACATACTACCACTCTTGGCTTCATGGTTGCTGTGTTACTGTAAGCAGTGTGTAAGGCTATATCTAGTCTTTATAGTTAGTTTATTTATTTATTTATTTATTTAGAGACAGGGTCTCTCTTTGTAGCTCAGGCTGGCCCTGAGCTCAGCCTTAAAGTCACAGCAATCCTCCTGCCTTTTGTCCCAAGTGCTGGGATTATAGGTATGAGCAACCACTCCTGGCACTGTGGTATGTCGTTCTGATTGCTGGTGGGCTTGAGTCTGCATGCCCAGCGTTGTTGTATTTGGTTACCAGGGACTGAACCCTGACCCTTACCCCTGCAGGGCAGGTGCCAGAACCACTGAGCTAAATCCCCAGCCTTATAACTTTAATTTTTATAATATGATGTTACATTATCAAAGGACATCTGCTGATCATTCTGCTTTGGCAGATAGAAGCCTCCTCCTTGTGATGTGCCCAAGCCAGTTTAAGCTCTTGGAAGCCAACTGCCTATCTCTTTTCTGTTCTGAGTTCAGTGACTTCAAATTAATAGCTAGAAATTGGCTAGGATGACCAAGAAAACTGGCAGATGTTGCATTGTTGCTGTTAAAAATAATATCAAAATGAACATTTCTGATTACATTTTCCAGTTTCCCCCTTTTGGTATCTGGAAGGATTTCACTATAGGAATAATAGTAATAAACTAATAAAAACAAAAGCTAATGCTTATTGAATACTACTCTCTGCCTAATTTGATCCTCAAAACAATGCTACTAACTTTTTATTTGTAATTGCATTTTGAAGATGAGAAGATTAAAGCTGAGTATCATTGGGCCAAGTCAGAGGTTTGGTCCAAAGCTGCACTCTAGTGAGTGGCAGGGCCAAGGTCTACATGTAATGCACTTCACAACAGGGCTCACCTTCTGAACCACAGTGCAGGATATATGGTCCGCCTGCTGTTAGCCTCCACAGACAGGATGTACTCTTCTCAATTATAAGCCCAGGAGATTCCCATATTCTGCTTGGCCACCTGGAGCCTGGCAATCTTGAAGTTACTACTGCTAGTCCCACTTAATCTGAAGTTGATTCAGCTCAGTTTCAGAGGCAGAACGTTCACGCGGAATGGCACAGGCTCTTCCAAGTTCCCACCCACTGTGCCACCTCCTGGTATATAGAATAGTGGAAGCACACAGAAGGAGAAATCACACCACCAAACAGGAAGTCAGAGGGGCTGGGCTCCCACACTGCCTTCCCGGCTGTACCTCCTATTTTCCCAAAGCTTCCCATAGACAGAGCTCTTTAAATTTGCACACCATCTCCCACTACCACAATGCAGAATAATTGTTGAATCTTTAAGGAACACAAACCACATCAAAACCATAGAAGTCAGTGAGGTGGTGGTGCTTCCCCCTCCTCAAAAGTCCTGGGCTCTGCCTTCTCATAGCTTTTCTATTCTGCTGCCTCACTGTCCTTCCTGAGATTCCAAATGTCCTTCATGAGATCTAGGTGATACAGTAGTGCCACTTCCAGCTCCTCATTCCTGCCTTTCTCTTCCTTTTATCTTCCGCTCTTTCACCTGAGAGGAGGCAACTGCTGCAAGTTGAGGAGACCACAGCAAGTGCTCTGACAAGCAAAGCTGACCAGATCTGCTCCACAAAGAGGCCTGGCCCCGGGCCCATGCAGGGAGATAGTGACACGCACGCATCTCCCTCCCTCAGTCCACTGGTGCCTGGGTCTAGACCTGTTCTGTGCTCTGATACCCAGGACACAGATCTTTATTAAACAAGCTCAGAGCTCTCCAGCATGTCTGGTCATCATCCTGTGTCATAAGCAAACTGGAAGGTTGTATGAATAGTAACCCTTGTAGACTTGCAGACTTTCAGAACCTTCCATAGCCTGCACACACTTGACTTTGCAGTTATGTTTGTCTCACCAAGTGCATAAGGAAGTTTGGGGTTGTTTCCAGAGTTAGCTATTACAAAGTATGAAGATGTAAACATGGGTGTCCATATAGCACTGTGGTAAAATGTTTTTAATTCTTTGGGAAGATGCCAAAAAGGGAAATAGCTGGGTCAAATGGGAGCTCTAGTCCTAGTTTTTTGAGGAATCTCCACACTGATTTCCACAGTGGTCATACCAGTCTATACTCCTACCAGTATTGGAGGAGGGTTCCTTTTTTGTATAACCCACCAGCATTTGTTGTTGGTTGATTTCTTGATAATAGCCATTCTTTTTGTAGTGAGAGGGGACTCAGCATTGCTTTAATTTACATTTCTCAAATTACCAGTTCTGTTGAATATTTTTGCATATATTTCTTTGAAGTTTGTTCTTCATTTGAAAAGTGTATATTCATCTCAGATTCCCACTTTTGGATTAAGTCATTAAATGTAAGGAATCTCACTTTTTAAAAATTCTGTATATGTTCTAGATGTTAGTTCTTTATCTGAGGAACAACTGGCTAAAATTTTTCCCACTCTGTGGGTTGTCTTTTCACTGTGTTGGTGGTTTCTTTTGCGGTGCAAAGCTTTTTAATAAGGTGAAATCTCAGTTGTTGATTCTTTGTTGTATTACCCATGTGATCAGGGTTTTGTTTGTGACCTTTTTCCTACACCTATGTCTTCAAGAGTTCCACCTACTTTTTCTTAATTTAATGTTTCTGTTTCAATATTTAGATCTTCTATCTATTTTGATTTTAGTTTAGTGCATGGTGAGAGACATGGGACTAGTTTTAGCCTTTGGCATATGGAAAGTCACTTTTCCCAGCAGTACTTTTTAAGGAGGCTGTCCTTCTTCCAGTAATCAAGTTTGGGCCCTTTGTCAAACATAAGGTGGCTGAGTGTACATCATCAAATCTGTTCCATTCATCCATTCATCAATTCTGGTTTTTTTGTTTGTTTGTTTGTTGTTTTGGGCTCTACCATGCTGTTTTCACCTCGGTAGCTCTGCAGTATAATTTCAGATTGAGGATTGTGATGCCCCCTGCCATGCCTTTATTGCTTAGAATTATTTTTCTGTTCTAGATCTCCTCTGAGTCTAAGTGAATTTTAGGAGTGGATCTTTCTTTGCTTTTGGAATTGAGGTAATGGTTGCTTCCAGGAATAAGTTTGGGAGTGTTTCTTATCTTTCAATCTCATTAAAGAGTTTGACAAGTAATGGCATTAGCTCTTCCATAAATTTCTTGTTGAATTTAGTAGTGAAATCATCAGGACTGGGCTTTTCTTTGTTGATAAGATTTTAGTTACTTGTTTAATTTCATTAAATGATATTGGGTGATTTTGAATATTTATATTTTCTTGATTCAGCTTCGGTAATTCACGTGTATCTAGGAATTTATTGATTTCTTCTGTTTTCCACCTTATTAGGATACAGGTTCTCAAAGTAGGTATTACTTACCTTCTAGGTTTCTATGGAATCTGTTGAATTTGCCTTTTTTATTCCTAACTGCATTAATTTGAGTCTTTTTTTAATAGAGTTGGTAAAGAGTTATTAATTTTATTTAAGCTTGCAAAGAACCAACTCTTTGACTAATTGATTCTCCATTATTTTCGTAGTCTCAGTTGCATTAATTTCTTCTCTAATTTTTTATAATTTCTTCTTTAGTACTTACTTTGGACTTAACTTGTTCTTCTTTTTCTAGTGTTCTAGACTCAACACTAGATTCTTTATTTTAGCTTATTCTCTTCTCCTGATGTGAGAATTCACAGCTACAAACTTCCTTCTTAGAATGACTTTCATTGTGTCCCATAAGTTCCATTATGGTGTATTGGCATCATCATTTAATTGTAGATACTGTTTAATTTAGTCATTAGTTTCATTTGTGACCCATTGCTTGTTCAGAAGATATTAATTAATTGTCATGCATTTAATGGAGTTTTTATAAGTTCTTTTGCTGTTGATTCTAGTTTCATTGTGTTATGGTCATATAATATGCTGGAGATAATTTCAGTTCCCTGGAATTTATTTAAGATTCTATGGGCTAATATGTGGTCTACTTTGAAGATTGTCACATGTGCAGCTGAAAACAATGTGTATTCTGTTGTAGGGTGAAACACTACACAGGCATTTCTTTAATAAATCCCTTTGTTCATAAGTTCGGTTCTGTTCTGATAGTTCCTTGTTGATTTTTGTCTAATTGACCTGTCTACTTGTGGCAGTGGAATATGAATGTCCCCTATTACAATTGTGTTAATGCTTCTTAGATTTTTCATGTCTGGCAATATTTGTTTTATGCACTTGGGTCCACCACTACTTGGTGCATATATATTTACAATTCTTGTCTCTTCTTGGGACTTTTTCCTCAACAGTCTTATTTGTCTCTTTTGTCCAGTCTTGGCTTGAAGTTTATGTTGCCTGCAAGTAGAATAGCTACTCCCTGTTTTTTCTGTGTTCTTATCACATGACTATTGTTTCCCATCCTTTGACTTTCAGGATATGAATTTCTTTTTGAGTTAAATGTATTTATTATGTGCAGCATTTTATTGAGTCTTCCTCCTTGATCCATTCTGCCAGTATGTTTCTTTTGCTTGGTGAATTGAGACCATTTAGAGTGATGGTTTTAACTGATATGTGTTGTCTTGTCCTTGTCATATTACTGTCCTACTGTCGGTTCACTGTCTTTCCCTTTGTTTAATTGCTTGCCATGTCTAGTGGCTTCTTTCTATTGGTGCTCTTAGAATTGTGGTCTTCTTTATCTTTTCTTTTTTTAATCTTTATTGGTACATTAAATATAAGGTCTTCTTTATCTTTTTATAAAATGTCCTTCAGAATGTTTTGTAGAGCTGGTTTGGTCATCATGAACTTCTTCAGTTGCTTATAGTAAAGTATCTTATTTCTCCATTGACTTTGAAAGATAGTTTTGCAGGGTACCTCAACCTGGATTAGAAATTCTTTTCTTTCAGGACCTGAAATTCTTCATTCCAAGCATAGATCCAACTGGTAGGTTTCAAAACCTGATGAAATCCTAAGTCTGCCATGTGTAGCCATGTGATGCTGGGCAAATGATTGATTTCCTGTGGCTTATTTCACTCATCAGTGAAAGAAAGAACATAACATTGTCTCATATGGTTATAAATATTGAACAATTTAAAATTTGTATACTTTAGTTTGACACATAGATTGTATCATGTAAATGCTTATTAGGAACAATATTGGGTGTACTATTATTATTTAATTAAATCTGTATTACTGAACATTTTGGTAGCTGGCTTTTTTATAATACAAAAAAAAAGTTTTGGTTTGGACATTTCTTAAGATAAATTCCTTAATATTAAATTAAAAATACATGTGACACTTATGGCTTTTAGTATGTATTATTAAATTTTCTTCCAAAATGCTATATCCTATATACAGTATAGGACAGTACTATTTCCTCTTTTATGTTAGCGATTAATTTCCTTTAGGCTCTTTGCCTGCCTGAGCCAGGTGAAAGTGTGGAGGTAAATGTGATCTTATCAGAGAGCCAGAGACACAATTTCCTGTGGTATCTTTGTTCTCTTCATCATAACATCATTGTCTGGCCTAAGATTTTATCTGTACCAGGGAACATTAGCCACTTAGGCACTGTTTTAAAGTGAGAAATAATAACTGGTAATGTTGCATTTAGGGTTATCATTAACTTGAGCTAAATTACACTGAGACATCTTCAGAAATAAATGGAAGACTAGAGAGAATAACAATCTAATTGATTATAATCACATAGGAGCACAGACAGGTTTATCATACATGCATGAGGGCCATGCTACAGATTAGCTGCCTCAAATGAAGGCTGCTTGAGTGCAGCAGCTGTGGTCCATGTCATCTCAGTTATTAAGACTGTGGCTAAATCACATTCATCGTGATATTTTATTACTTGTCCAGTTTAACGTGGAAAAACTCAATGTGTGATAGAATTAGATGTTGGCTGTTTACTCGTAATTAAGACATGCAGTAATCCAGAACTTCTTGGGCAAGTGTGTGTTATTCTTTCTGATGGAGCTTCTAATTAGTCACATCTTACATCAAAAGGTTATTTTCCTAAATTAAATAATCTTGTAATATATGTATATATTTCTATATATTACATATGACTCGTAATCTTTCTTCTCTTATGTTCTCTCCCATAGAAATCTCGGTTTGGTAGTTCTAGTCACTTTTCTGGTATGTGGCTTTTTGACTTCCTTCATATACACAAGCTTTAATTTTAATAGCAAAGACCTCAATGAGCCTTTGCTTTATTATAACTTTGTCAAAGCAAAAATAATATATATGATAAGTATAAAGTAAGGGGGAAGCCTTTTGATATTCTGTGAGCACAGTCATGACTTGTCACCTTCTTTGGATTAAGAAATGCCTAATGGATTAGTAAAGCACACTCTCGGGTATGCTCAGGTGGGTTATGAAGGTGAAGTCTTGAATGTATGGTACATGGCATTATTCCCTGCTCTGGTATTTCCTGGGCTACCATTTGCTCTGTTATCCCTTTGTATCATGATGTTCTTGCCTGGAAGCCAGTGACTATGGAACTGAATCCTCCCCATTCACAAGCTAAAATAAATCTTTCCTCCATTAATTTGGTTGTGTGTGTGTGTGTGTGTGAGAGTGTGTGTGTGTGTGTGTGTGTGTGGCATTACATTCAGCAATAGGCAAGCTCACTGATACATATTTTTGCATTATTACCTGAACTTTCCTACAAAAAGGAATGAAATTATTCTTACTGAGTCTGTTCAATTTAAGGATTGGTTAGTTCTTCTATGATATCATTCATATGTTAGCTTTTTTTCTGTTCTAATAACCCCCTTTTAAATCACAGGCCTATCTTATTAATTCCTTAGAACAGCTTTAGAATATGTATTTCATCCTCCTGTCACTTTTAAGTTTCTCTGGAAAATATCTTAAGAGGGAGGTGGGAGTGATGGGCCCCTTGAGGGAGTTGGCTCATCTGCATGTCTGAGGCCCTTCCTCCCCAGACTGCACAGATGGAGGGTGATGGTTGGTGCGATGCAAATGAAGAGGCAACGATGAGGTACAATCATGCTTGTCACGAGTGGTGCTCACAACTAGTATCATTCACTCTTACTGTTCAAGAATGACAGATTTAGAAAACTTTCACTTAAGGTCAAGAGAAGCAGTGACAAAATGTCTGCACTTAGTGAACATCAGCTGCACACTAGACAAGCTAATAAAACAGATATATCATAGATATATTATTGTTAAACAGGTGAGTAGCTAATAATTACATGATCAATTATTTACCCTTAACTCACAATAGTGAAATAAGTACATATCTGGACTTGGTAGAACATAAATTGTATCACTGAGGTCACAAAGACTATTTTACGGGCAGACAATCTCTAAGTGTATTACAGAACTTCTTAGAATCGTTCATTAGTATTGTGGATTTGCAAAACGGAGGCATATTATGCATAAATTTATCTACATCTCTGGATCTACACAGGCATTTCTTTAATAAATTGAACTTATTGGCACATTTTAGGAATACATTATGATCACATTCCTCATTAGCAGTTTGTAAATGTATATAATATATGTTGATTATTATTTTTCCCATTCCCCTGCCTTCTCTGCAAACCTCCATCCCCTATATAAATAAGCTTTGCTTCCAGTTTTTCCTTTTTACCATCAAATTTTTTTCTTTTCCTTCTTTGCTTTTCCCCGCCCCAAACCAATTGCTTTTTCCCCTTGAGCATCTTCTTCCTATTTCACAGTATTTATCATAGATTTTGAACCTCATTTAAACAATCAGCTAATGTTTTAAAAATATTCACAGCCTCAGTCCAAGGCTTTTTCCAATTTAACCTACCCAGCACTGATTTTAGCATGAGCAGTTGCAGTTTTTCTGTAATAGTATTGCCTCACAATGTAATAAAAATGGCTGTACTTTAGCTGGCTGATAAATACATTTTCCTCCAGTTTCTTCCCAACTTATACTGCTTGATATTGGTTTTCAACCCAAGTAACAAAAGCAACCAGTTTCTTGTTTACCTCACGCAAATACTGTAAGATCCTGAACCTGAGCTATGAGCTTGAGCTTGAGCTGGCATGGCACAGTGATCAAGGTCCAGTCTTTGGTTGATATATATCTTCTGCTGGCTTACAAATTGGTAAGTATATGTAAAACCACATCATTCTTCAATTGAGCCTTCTTATCTCCACCATTCTTCTTATTCAAAATTATCCAAAGTCCTCACCATGGTCTGCAGCATCATACATTATGTGCCTCTGCTTTATACTTCTAATCTCCTATCCCTTTCCATTTTTAAAAAAATTTAAATGTTTATTGGTCCATTATGAATACACATTATCATCACATTCAGCATTGAGAATTTGTACCAGTATATGACACTTCATTCTCATTTTCTCCTATTCCCCTACACACCCTACAACTCCCCATCCCATATATATATATATAAGCTTCATTTCCTTTTGTATTACCATCACATTATTTTCCCCTCATTATTTACCCCTATACCCTATTTCCTTTTAAATATTTTTATGTAACAATATCTACTATATATACTAAAACTTTTTTACATCTTCATTTTCTTATACCAGAAAAAAGATATGATATTTACACAACTGTGACTTATTTATTTCACTTATAAGGATGTCCTGAAGTTACATCTACTCTTCCTTTCATTCAAGCTGGCCTATCCACACAGCCCTCTTTGTCATTTGTTGAAGCCAAAGGCCTGTTCAGTGCTCTGTTAGAGTTCTTTAGAGGAAAAGAATCAACAGAAAATACATGTGTGATTATGCTGAGGGATTTAACAGGTAGGCTTACAGGGTCAGAGGCAGAAGAACCTACAGTGCTGTCTGTGCACTAGGGACTCCACTTGTCACGTCCCGTTCCCGAGGGCTACTCATCTGGTATCGAACCACGGGCGGGGGTCATCACGCGGAGACGGAATGGTGAAGAAGCCTTTATCGCCAGCGCTCTCAGCCCTTATATACAGCCCCACTTCCTTGTTTTCAACAGCCCCAAACCAGCCCCATAGGGGGTAGTCTTTGTCTATTTGTTTTCCTTTAATCACTGCGGGGGGTGGGGGGGCGCTGTTTATGTGCTGCCTTGTACTTCCTTTATGGAGCCCGCGTTGTTTAGCCTCAGGGGACCCCGCACCCACTGATCCAGCAGATGCTCAGCCCAAGATGATAGAACAAGAGGGATCAGGGTGCTGCCCTGGCCCAAGGCCAAAATCATAGAGGCTTTCTACAGAGTCACTGGTGTGAATCTGCACTGGATGACTAAAGAAACTGGAAAATAATGTCCAAAGGAGATGACAAAGAGTGGAGCTCATCCAAATTGGTTTCCTCTCCTTTCGCCTCTTATTTTGTCAGGTTACAAGCATATTGGTTGATGTTACTACATCTAAGGTGGATCTTCCCCTCTTAGTTTGCTGGCCAACATGTCAGTCATCCATAGAAACTTCCAGAACTGTGTTCTGCTAATCTTCTAGATGTTTCTTCACCATTCAAATGGACACACCATGATTCATAGTCACAAGGCCCTTTGAAAGTGCTGTTTCTTCTGCCTGGAGGGCTCTACTTAAATAGCTCCCACCCTATCCTCTGTATTACTCAAAAGCTACGTTCTATTTTGGTTACCTATGACTATGTAATCAGCTGCCTCAAGCATCACTGGTTTAAATAATAACTTTTTGTTATGCTTTATGATTCTGTGGGTTGGAAAATGAGACTAGACAGAGAAGATGGCTTATCCCTGCATCCCGATCGATGTCTGGGATCTCAGCTGTGGTGATATGAACTCAAACTGAATCAGCCCTCCCCTCTCCCTCTTCCTCTCTGTCTTGGTCTTCTTCTCCCTTTCCCTCCTCTTCTTGCTATGTATGGCTTGAGCTTCCTGCCAGCATGGCATCCTCAATCAAAGTAGTGAGATTACTTTTATGCTAGCTCAGAATTCCAAGAAATCAACACAAAAATTACTCTTAAACCTAGACCTGCAGGTCCTCAGCGTAATTTCTGTCAAGTACACTTTTTCTTTTAATAGAAATGTTGAAGAATCTATATTATCTTTGACCTACCACATGTTTCAGTAAGGTCTTGCTTATCTTATATAAAAGTAACATTCATCTCGAGCCGGGGAGTTAGCTCAGTGGTTCCAGCGCCTGTCTTGCAAGCGCAAGGGCCCGGGTTTGATTCCCTGGTAAACATATACCATACTGGGCGTAGAGACTCACGCCCAGCAGCAACCAGTACCATATACCACAGTGCCGGGCGTGGTGGCTCACGCCTGTAATCCCAGCACTCGGGAGGCAGAGGCAGGAGGATTGCTGTGATGTGAGTTGGAGGCTGAGCTCAGGGCCAGCCTGAACCACAAAGCGAGACCCTGTCTCAAAAAACCTTAAAAAAAAAAAAGTAACATTCATCTAATGTTTGTCATCCCTTATTTTTGTTTTATTTTCTAATAAATTCACTGTTGTATCTCAGCAACAGCAATGGTGGTTGACACATAGTAAGAACTTTATAAATAGTTATTGAAAGAACAATGAATTGGATAAGTTAACCAGCATGACCTTCAGTTTCTTTACCTGCAAAAGGATAATAAAACTACCCTTATTTTAGAAATTTTATAATGACTGAATGAGATTAAATTTTTAAATTCTTAGTATAGAACCTGGGAAATAACTGGTGGCTATTAATTTGAGTATACACTCAATTCATTTAAGTGAATTTCAGAGAAGTCATGGATACACTCTTTTTAGCCATCCCTTAATTTTCGGACACTTGGAGGGTAAGGCCAGCTTCAAGCCAACTAAGGCTTCTTTACTTAATAAGGTGGGTGAGGGTTTGATGGAGAGGGCAGAAGTTTCCTTTTGAAATAAACAAAAGTAGTGGTGTTTACTAGAGTGGGCATCGTGATGGGTCACGTTTACAGTTTAGGAAAACCTCATTTGAAGCTGATCCCTAAGTATAAAAAGTAATACAGTCTTTTATTCTTTCTCATGATTTCTAATTTGTTCATTTGAAGACTAAAGCAATTCTAATGCAGATTTCACTTCCTCTCCATTAAAGCGTCATTTTTTAAATTTTTGAAACATAGACATCCTGCTGGCTTCCATTTCTACGTATGTTTTTGCTTCTTTTCCTTTATAGTGTTACCGAGAATTAATCCAAGACATTGTTTCAGGGTGGTAAAAGATCTAGAATTCCCAGAGAAATACTAAAAAAAGCAAGAATGTAGAATTATGATGATGCTAAAAGCAAATATCACTTGCCTCACGTAGCTGATTAAACAGGACTCAAATCATCTTATGGGCTGTGGGAAATACAGAGCCATCCCTATCACCTGCTCATTGATGAAAGTTCTCTGAAGCATACTGTCTTGTGCATCTGCATCTCTGTGATTCCTGGTCTTCTTCCTGTACTACTAGTCTTTCATTCTAGACAATATAGTTGATTTTTAAAAGAATTTTTATTTAAAACATTACATTCTTCTTAAATGTTACATGGCTGAATTTAACCTGATTAAATTGGGTTAGGAAATAAGGTCAAGTGGCCTTTCCTTTTTTCTTTTTCTAAAATTTTTTTCCAGTATTGGGTATTGAACTCAAGGCATTCATACTGAGGTATATCCCCTGACCATTTTTATTTTTATTTTGAGAAAATTGCATGACTGTGTGTGTGTGTGTGTGTGTGTGT
>PVIR01022121.1:0-28571 GCA_004026965.1 Petromus typicus
TGTCTTAACTTTTTCTTCCTTTAAAAAAAAAATAAGAGCATCTGATGTAATTCACAGTTAGGCTGAGAGGCTGTCTTAGCAAGATGTAGTTCAGAATTCCTTGTGCATTAATACTGTAAAAAATCTATATCTCATTTTTAATGCCATGGTGTTGGGTCTGAAAGTATTAGGTAACAGATCTGAAGAGTTCTTAGCAAGTTTTATAAGGTACCAATAGGAAAATCTGTGAACTTGTTTTAGATATCACGGACTGTAGACTCCTTTTATTATTTGCCTGTGTGAAAAATTATGCCATTTCTTTTAGCTTCCATATTTTATATATAAAATAAGAATTTGGTGTAATTTCTGGTTTCCTTTTAGTTCCTTCATTCCGTAACCTGTAAAGCACTGGACTTGATGGCATTGCCTTCTCATGCTCAGCATTCTAATCCTAAGGAAAGAAGTCCATCTCTCTCAAGGACTCAGGAAGGCTGCCCTATGACATTTCCATCCTGTGAGAGAATCTTGAGTGAGAAGTATAAAGAGATGACATGTCTCATTCTCCAGTACTTACATTTGTTTCTTACTCTCTTGATATACCTAATACATGACTTGGTAATATTAGAATAGAATAATAGGAAGGAATCAGGGAGCAGAGTTCTCATGACTAAGATCTATTGTGGGTTGAGACACATTAATAGAAACTTAATGTGCATTCCACGGTAGCAAAGAGATCCTTCAGTCCTTGGCTTTCTGTGCTAACCCACAGTCCACAGGAATAGAACTGATGCAATTAATGAGTGGTGTGGGAGCCTTACAAGAATTCTGTCCATTGTTTTCCACAGCAAATCACATCTCTCTGGATGGTGCCAAAGGCTGATTGACCACCCAGGTTTCCTTCTTGTGTCCCCTCTTCTTGGTTTCAAACAGCTTCTTTCTCTTTTCATTATGATGTGTACAACCAGTTTATGTTTGGAAGTATAACTCTTAAATCTATATATTTTTAGAAGTTTAACTCAACTGATTTGAATGGATACAGAAATGCAAGTCACAATTACATTCATGCTTGGCAGAGAGAAAGTCCTATGTCTGCTCAAGAACTTAAGGTCAAGGAGCACAGGCTAATAGCTAGAAAAACAATCATAAAACAGATTCCTGTAATAATTTTGCAAGATTTTTCCCTATGTGGGATTCATTTTTTTTATTTGAAGTCCTTGTCTTAGTTACTTTTCTCTCATTGCTGAGACAAAATACTTCTTACTAGAAGTTAAAGGTGGAAAAGTTTATTTAGCTCACAGTTGATAGATATTTCATTCCATAATTAGCTGGCTCTGAGGCACGGTGTCACATGGCAGAGGGGCAACAGTCCATGGTGGCATAACATAGCACAATCAACAATGAACCTAAACAGTATCTTTCTGTCCCTTTTATTTTATATAGATTACTTAGGGCAAGTAGCATTCATGCTCTTAATCCTAGTACCTTTGGGCTTAGCTCCACTAGGAATCAGGCACACACTCTAGATTCAGTCACATCTAAAAAAGTAGCTATAACTTTCTTCCCTGGAGACTCCCTAAGACTCATGCATATGCAATTTATGCAAAAAACCATTTAGTCCATCTCCAAGAGTTGCCGTAGTCCGAACAATTTCAGCATCACTAAAAAGTCCAACTCTAAAATTCCCTCTGAGATTTAAAGCAAAGTCTTAGCTGCAAACCCCTGCACAAATGAGAAGGTTCCACATTTCCATAATTCAATGTTGCTAGATATTTTCTTTCCCAAAGATACCAACAGAGAGATACAAAGGAATGAGGCCAAAGCAAGTTCAAAATCACATAATTCCATGTCCACTAGCTCCAGAAATTTGTGGCAAGTTGTAAACTTCAGAGCTTTAGTGGCTCCATTCCTATGGCTCTCAGGGGGTTGTAGTTGTGATGGGCCTCTCTTGGGCCGGCTCTGTTACCTTCCTATAGTTTTTCTCGGATGATCCCTGGTTCTGCTTTCTGCAAACTTCTGGGTCTCTACTGAACTGCTGGCTTCACACTCACAGCTCCACACACTGTCCCCTCAGCTGCACAGTGCCTAGCTTTTCTTCTGAAATCTGTCTGGGTGGAAGCCTTCCTGATCTGATAACTCTTGAATTCTCTGTGTGCCTAGAACCAGCACTATGTAGATGATTCCATGCTGCCAAATGGAGCTGTAGCCAGGTTTCCTTCTCTCTTGGACATAGGGACCAAGTACCTATGAACCAAATCCTAAGGAACAACTTACCCAAGACACTGTCACTCTGGAACATGATGCTCTGGGGTTCTTTCCTCAGAGCAAAGTCTTTTACTTTCACAACTTTGAGGTTGCACAGTGTGGAGTCCTACTTTTTTGTGACACCCTTAGCCATTTTATCTATTTTATTGTTCCTTCTCACCCATCAAGATCTCCTCTGTTCTGTCTTTGCAGGCTGCAACTCTATTGGAGTTTCCTTTCTGACCAATCATTCTGCTGGGCTCTTTGCTCTTGATTCTCAACACAGATCTCAACAGCCATGCCATCACCTCAACATTAAACTGCCTTGAAATTTATTCTGGAAGATTAAATACTCAGTTGCCCTTAATCTCAAGCTCAGGCAAATTCTTTGAACATGAGCACAATGCAGAGAAACTTTATACCAAGGCATAACACATGTTGTCTGGTGTCCAGCGGCCAATGCAATCTTTCTCCCCAGCAGAAATGTCTTAAGTCCAGTCTTTACCAGCTTTGTAGTCTTCTGAGCTCTTACCAGAATCTCTTATACAGAAGAGACTAAGGCAGTTGAGCTCTGCTTTTTCATTTAGTATCTCTGAAACTTTCTTAAATTCTTCCCTTTTCTATAGGCCACTTCCAAGGGTTTGTGAGCCACATGCCTAGGTAATGTCCTAACACGTGATATCAAATTATGCCTTAGTTACTTTTCTCTCATTATTGAGACAAAATACACAACACCCAGAGTTAAAGGAGGAAAGGTTTATTTGGTCCACAGTTTGTAGATGATTCAGTCTATAATTGGTTAGCTCCAAGGAAGAGTGGCACATGATAGAAGGCCAATTCATTGTGATGGTGCATTGCAGCAAAGACAAGAAGGGACTTTAACAATACCTTTCTGCCCCTTTATTTTATTCAGACAGCTTAGGGCAGGTAACACTCATGCCCTTAATCTTAGTAGCTTTGGGCTTAGTCCCACCATGAATCAATCACACACTTGAGATTCAGCCTCCTGTGAAAAAAGTACGAAGCTTTGGGTGGATATCTAAACAGAAGCCATATCAATTCTATACGTTCACATTGGAAACAATCTTCTGCACCAGTATTTGTCTTAGTTTGCCATGCTAATAAAATTATGATTGATATCTAGATGTTTTCAGGAAGCCTCATGTGTTCATAGGTTGCGCTTCTTGGAGGTTTTAGGTTCATGGGGACTTGATAATCATTGGTGGGTTGGTCCATTGAGGAATTTATAGTGAAGTGTGTTGTTGGGAGGTGAAGCCTGGTCAGAGCAGGTGGCTCACTGGGGGCATGGCCTGGAAGGGTCTGTCACCCTCTGTCCTCCATTGATGTCTCTCTTCTTCCCACTTCTGTTCCGTGGGCCATTTCTCTCAGGCATGCCTCTCTGCTATTCCTTCCTGCTTTGAATCTCACCAACTACTGCATGTGCTCAGACCTCAACTATGCACTGAACTGTGAGCCAAAATAAACTTTTTTTCCTTAGAGCTGTTGGTGGCAGATATTGTCTTAGGGATGAGAGAGTAACTTAGACAGTTATACTAAAGTGATTTAAAACATCTCTGATTAGGAAGTGGAGTTCCCTAAAATGTGTCTATGAAGGGAAATTTGCCTTTGTCATACAAGGATGTGTCTATTGAGCCTTCTGAATCCATTCACACTTTCTTCTTGTGACGTGCCTTGGTTCTGAGGGCTCAAGGAAGTGAGGAGCTTTTGCAGTTTCCTTCATCGAATCAAGACAAATACTTTTTGCTACTTTATGTAGCCTTTGGAAGAAAATTAAACTGAACAAAACCTTGCCAAGAAATGTCAGCTTTAAATTTGAATATCTTGTGATGCTGGTCAGTGGATGAATAGGAATACATTTGGCAACATTTTGTCTTAATGAGGCAGCTGTTGGACTTTAGCTATACAAGGCACACATAAAACTGTCTCCAAACACTCCACATGCTTCCTTTAATTGGATTTCCCTAAATCTGCTTGAGGGAAGCCTTTCAGCAGATGTCTGACAATATGGAACTGCCTTAGAAACTAATTTATATAACTCATAGGTAAAAAATGTGTGCACTGCAAATATGCCTGCTGGAAACACACATGTCATTGGCACATTTTATCAACACAAATATTAGCATATTATGGTAAACACATCTCATTCATAGGAAGTTCAATATTTTTTTCTCCGGAGGATTGAAAAATCATTTTTCCTCTAACATGTTACTTGTCAGAATGCTAGAAGATTTTTTGTCTTGAGCACTTCAGCTTTCTTAGGATCTCTGATATTTCTTTTCTCTTCCTGCTCTTCTATCCTCTCATGATCTACTTGAACAGAAATGCATATACTTTTTCTCAACCTCTTTCTCAGCAAGATTTCCCATTTCACTCTATCTTTCTGTTCTTTTCCCAGTAAATGACCGCAGATTTTTGTTTGAAGCCCACTAGTTAATTATCTTCAATTCAAGTTATAGTAGATGGGACTTCTTTCCTTAATATATTATTTCCTTTTCTACAAAGCATGTACACCTGTTCTTCACCTTTCAGACACCTATTAGTTGTGCACTCAAAATTTACAAGCCAAACAATAACATAAATGCTACGAACAGTGTTGCAAGAGTCTTCCTACAATTTGGCTTCCTACAAATATATATTTGTTATAAAAGCATTTTCATTTAATTAATTAGTGAACATTTCCTATTAGCTTTGCCTTTTCTGATGAATTTCCATTTTAATTATTTTGATTGTTATTTTGATCCCTGTAACTTTTTGAATTTCCTGGGCATCTATGCAATATAGGATCACACCTAACTTGCACTCATTAGGGCTCATGTTAATATTTTGGTATACTCAAGATAGTCAAAAAATATTTATTACCACCATATAAAAGTGTTCCTCATGTTAATCTTTCCTCTATGTTTTCTCTATTTTGTTTTTAAGTTTTTGTTGTTTTTACTTTCAATTGACCTTTTGTCACTTTAAATGTGGGTAAGCAGACCATAAGGGAAAGAAATAAGTGGTATTCAAGAAGGAAAACTGAGAAAGGGTAGTTGTCCCAGGGACAGAGCAGTGAACAGAAGTGATGAGTGGTGTCCAGCAGTGATGACAG
Source organism: Petromus typicus (assembly GCA_004026965.1). Classification (NCBI taxonomy): domain Eukaryota; kingdom Metazoa; phylum Chordata; class Mammalia; order Rodentia; family Petromuridae; genus Petromus; species Petromus typicus. Next base: position 5,333 of record PVIR01022121.1, read on the forward strand.
CCGGACTCAGATGCGGACTGAGTAGCTGATGCTGACTCGGTGACACGGAGGCTGTTTCAGTAGAGGGAAAGGAACGCCACAGTTGGCATGGGTTTGCACAGAAACGGAAAATGTCAGGCAGAGAGCAATCCTTTTAAAGTACTTTGGTTAGTACATGTTTGTCTGTAGAAAATGATACATTTCCCACGATGGGTTGGCTCTTGTATGTAACACATCTTTCTTCTTCTTTTTTTATCCCTTTCTCTTCTCTGAGTTCTCCCTGGATCTCTTGCAGTTAATGCAGGAGAAAAAGAAGCCCAAAGTTTTGGATTTTTCTTTCTGGGAAAATATTGGTTATTTTGAACAGTAATTTATATTTATTGAAAATTAATGATTCAAGTGTATATTTAATGTACCAATAAAGATAATTAAAAAAAAAAGAAGAAAAAGAGTAAAAATCACTGAGGTCACACTTTCAAATATGTGGAAGAGGATAGACTGCGAGGGATGTGCTGAGCTTTCGCCGAGCACGGTGAGGGAGGATGCAAGCATGTGGCCGATGGTGCGGGACTGTGGAAGACAATTTTTGGCTCACTCTTTTTCCTCCATGAAATAGGTAACAATGTTTTAACTTATGTAAACATTTTTCAGATGAATCTCCACAATTTCATTCAATCTGACTACTAATTATTTTTTAAATTTTTTAATCTTTACTGGTACATTACATAAACGCATCATGATTGCACTCCATAATGGGGATTTGTACCAGTATAAGACAAAACTTAATTCTCATTTTTTCCCATAGCCCAACCCACCCTACTGCCCCCCCATATACATAAAATTTGTTTCCTTACTTTTTTTTGTTATAATCTTATTATTTTTCCCCCTTCACCCTATTTTACATTGAGCATTTTCTGTTTCACAATATATAACATATAATTCTAGGACTCATTTACATCTTTATTTTCTCATACCAGAGAAAAGATGTGATATTTACATATCTGTGACCTATTTATTTCACTTATGAGGATATCCTCAAGGTATGTCCATTTAAGTATAAATGATTCAAACTTATCATTTTTTATGGCAGAGTAGTACTCCATTCTGTAGAAGAACCACAGCTTTTTTATCCAGTCTCCAGTTGATGGGCACTTGGGTTGTTTCCAAGATGTAGCAACCACAAATTGGGCTGCTATAAACATGGGTGCAGGCAACGGCAAATGTTGGCGAGGCTGCAGAGAAGAAGGAACCCTTCTCCACTGTTGGTGGGACTGTAGACTCGTACAACCCCTGCAGAGATCAGTTTGGAGATTCCTCAAAAAGCTAGGATTGGAGGTCCCATTTGACCCAGCCATTGCCCTGCTAGGTATATACACACAAGAATTAAAAGACTCATATCACACTGACTACCAATTTTTGAGAAAAAAACTTTACATTTAATTCACTGAAGATGCAAATTAAGATATTTATGTATACCATCTAGTAAATAAAACAATTTTAAATCTCTTCTGAAAGATTTTTGTTTCTCAGTTTATCTTATAATAGTCACAGCTTTAAAATAATCAAACTAAGCACATGGTGAACTTAATGAAATTTGTGAATATTTTCCTTTATTGTCTCAGTTGTCATGGTAATCTTCCTTAGTTGTAGAGAAATATTAGATTTCAGGAGACTGCATTAATTTAGCTAAAACATTTAAAAATGCAATTTTTGCTGACTATAACATGCCCTAAATAAAAGAAAATATAGGTAACAAAATTGTGTCATAAAATATACTCATTAAATAACTAAGAAAAATGTAGTTTCTATTGGTGTAAGACAAAATATGAGCCAAAGTGGAATTTCTGCTATTTTAATGGTGTTGCTTTTACTTTAAAACAAATTATTTTCATAAATAATTAGCCATTATCTATATAAGCAGACATAATTAAAAATAACAAAATATCAATGTTAAAGTCAAAACTTCAACCTGAGCCACATATCCAGTTGATATTCTATTACTTAACATAAACACATACATGTCTTCAAATAAATGTTAAAGAGTTCCTGACACTGCAGAGAGACCTGAGTACTGCTTTTGGGCCATGAATCTGAAGTAGAATACTTTTAAAATCTAAATATAACAACACAATAACATCCCAAATTTAGTCATGGAGGAGACAAAGTGTGCAGAAAGCAAAGCAATTTCCAGTACTTTTGATTTTACTCTTGGCTTCAAAATTATCTTTTGGAAATTTGTAACCCCATCTGTGAGAAGGTGTGCAATATTCATAAGTAATCTATTCAAAAGGCTCTGGTTTGTTTCAAGTCCTTGAGAATAATCGTCAAATTCATTACAATAGCATTATTACCATAGTGTGCTAGGAGTGCTATAATGAAATGCCAGAGACCAGTTGGCTTAGGTGACAAAAAGTTTATTTCATCACAGTTCTGGATACTGGAAGTCTGAGATCCAGGGTCAGCAGGTGACGTTTCTAAGGAGGCCTCTCATTTGTGTGCAGATGGTCATGTCCTTCTTGTGCCCTCAACACGCTTTTCTCTACCCACGCATCTTCCCAGTCTCTCTTCCTCTTCTAAAGACATGGGTAACATGGTGTCAGGATCACCCCCATGAGCTCAGTTTCCATTAATTGTTTAAAGATTCTATCACATTCTAAAAATTAGAGTGAGAGTCTGAAGAAATTGGCAGCTATGACTTCAACACAGGAATTTCAGGTGGAGAGAGTAGGAAAAAATCTTGTCATGAGCACTGGATGTTAACAAACTCTTTGAAGTAAGAACAGCTAAGTCAAGGAGAGAGGATTTAAAAGAATCATAAGCAGATGTGTGCTGAGGGGGCTCAGACTGGCTTAAAAAGAGCTAACCAGAGTGTTTTAGAAATTTTGCAAACTGATTTTTTTTAAGCCAGTATTGAACATTAGGTTTATGATAAAACCACATTAATACACATCACTCTGTGATTATTCTCCATGTTCTTGGAGTTTATGATGTTTATTGCATTTGTATGGTACAAACACATAATGATTTGTCAATTCACAGCCCTTTTCAACTCTGCATTCAGTGACATCCTGGTATTCTAACACTGTCCATGGAAGGAGTATGGTTATAAATTAGGACATTTTTTACAAAGGAGATTTTAAATTTTTACAAATCTTCACTGAATCACAAGAAAAATATTTTTATAACTAGGTCTTATGAATAGAAAATAGGTAAATTTAAAGGGAAAAGACTAGTTATGTATAATTTAGACACTATACAAGGTAGAAAATTAAGAAAGTATTTACTACAAAGTACATTAAAATGTGTTTACAGTGCATTGCACAGAAGTCTTATAATTGGCAGAGCGTAGAAACGAAGACCTCAGTCTTGGGAGGAAAACCTTGTTTTGCCATCTCCTTAACTTCACATACTCTGATTAACGTCTTTTCAACACAATTTCCTCTCCTGTGCTGTGACACTAGCACTTGTTCTTTGCAGATATTGTGAAAAATAAGTAATGTGTAATATGCATCGCGCTTAACATGGTGCCTGCTGTGTAGTAAAAGTTCATCACAATTATATTCTCCTGGAAGAATGCAACATTAGTAAAATTCCAACCTGAGGAGCTCTCTGAAAGTATAAGACAGCAGGATGTCTCTTTCATACTTGTTTCAAGAATGGAAGTGACTGAAGACAAACAGAAACTCAAGCTTCAAAGAAGACATGAGATTTGGTAAAATATGGCCCGTTTATCCCGTGATCGGGAAGAAAAGCACTAGTACACTCTGAAAATGTTATTCTTTTTTTTCCCACTGTACTCTACCTATATTCTTGCATTTCCTGTAAGTTTACTGTCTTCAAATACAGGCCAAATATCTCACTATTGAATCCAATGGTAGCATGACCAATTTTATAAAAAAACAGTATATAGAGCAAGATATTTTGAATTCTTTCATAATCTCCCCCTCACATCATTTTGCTCTAAGGTGTAGTCCAGTGGTTCTGTGCTCCATTTCTCAGCAATCTATCTACTGGGCAATGTACAATCCAGTCTTGTCTCAGTCTTACCAGCTGGTTTCTTGGACCACTTTGGTACCACTATTGTTAGTCTGGATTACCTGAGAAGTAGTGGCCAGGGCAAAATTAGTCAGATGTGAGATTTATTGGGAGACTTGGAAGAGATCTTAAAATATGTATATGATTGCATGCAATACAATTTAGTAAAACTCAAGTGTCTGCACATGGGATTCCTCAGTACATTTTTACAAAATGCTTCTTATGAGTTTTTCTCAACCAATGGCTTATTTAGGCAGAAAAAGTAGGGGTACTCTTTCTCTGGAGACACAAAATTCCTCTGAAGATTACTTGTGGTCAGAACAACCCATTATCCTGGATGAATTCTGTAAAATTTCACCCTAATCTTTGATCTGTGTAGCTGATCCTTATGCATTCTTACTGTCTTTCACTATGATCAAATCTACACTGTGATGAAAGCCTTTCCAATTTTTAAAAAAGCCTTTCTATTTTTTAAACCATTGACATTTCCTCTTATAAATCTCTTAGATATGTAATACTGCATTGGTGTCTTAACCCTGGACTCCTGGACTACAGCAGTGGTAACTTAACCACTAACTAACCACAAACCACTTAACTTGGAAAAGGTCTCAGGAGAGGAAAATGATTTGACAAGTGAAACAATGAAAGAACTCAAAACGTTGGGAGACACATACCTACAAAGAGCATGGAGTTGGATGGCTACTGAAATGTTGGAAAGATGATATTAAGAGAGAAAATAAGAGGCAGTGCTTTTAAAAAGTAGTTGATAGCCATGTATGGGATTACAAGGCCTTCACAAAGCTCTCTAACCTGTGTAGTAGAGGAGGAGGCATAGTTGAGTTGTAGGCCAAGGAATACATTGAAACACAGAACTTTAAAGACATTTAAGTGTGCAGATGAGACAATTGTATTATATGAAGATAATAATCCTGACATGAAACTCTTTAGCCTTGAAATATGATATGGTGACATCTGCCTAAATGCCCTGTACAGGCTGGCCGTGCCTGTACCACCACATGCTAGGCTTGTGAAGATGGTCCACTCTTCCCTGAAACTATCTAGGTAAGAACTAGTGTGGTACAGGCCTCGGATACCTTGCAGAGGTCTTCCACTCTGAAGCAACTGATGATTGCTTCAGGAGCTGTCCTCGAATTCCATCATGCCTGTCTGCTAGGATAAAAAATAAGATTAAAAACTGGCAAAGGATGTATAAAGACTAAATTGTACCTGTAATGAGAGAGAGAGACACTACATAAAGTGATTTGTAGGAAATTATTTAGTATTTAGCCATTCCTGTTTTTGAATTTTGAATGCTGTATTTGAATTTTGAGTGTTTTAATGGAGACGGTTGGATAATTAAGAGTTCACCAACTGGGGTCATTTTTAAGGACATAAATGATGTCTTTATTAGAAGTTGGGAATGCTTAAATTTCTTTGGCAGACAGAGGAGGAAATGATGAAGCTGAGAATAGATGCATATTGGAGTAAACATGCTACTCACTTGAAGCCAGCATATTCCATGGATAATTGTGTTCTGTACACCTGAGAGACATAGTGTTCAACAAGCCTATCAGGAATGTGCTTGCAAGAAGGGGACCAGCACCGCTAAGAATTTCACTGGTGTCCAGGACAGGTGGAGACGTGTCTGTATAAATGGCTTATTGACACCAATGGTGGTGCAGTCATAAATTAATAGAAGCTTACTAGGGACAACAAAACTTCCAGAATTTAGAAGGCAGCAGTTACCATAGTACCTCTTACCCATGGGTTAATAGTCAAGAACATTTGACCAGAAAGAGTTTTGGAGATGATCAAGATGTATACGATCTCTGTATACAAAATAAGTGGGCATCCCACATGGGCATTGCTTAGCAATGATAACTCCACTAAGGCAAAATTAAAAGAGCAGGATGTAGAAGACAGCTCATACAATAAAATGTCAAGAGCCCATTCTCTTGTCAGACTTCAGCAAATTATCAGATCAGAAGTCAGTGATTGATGAGGTTCTGGGGATGCAGATAAGAAGGGACTTGATGTAGTCACCCTAGACACAAGCAGCTGATCCGTGTGTCCATGGAGATGTTTTATATCACAAGCTTAGTGTATGTTCTGTTGATAAACATTTGCACATTTCGGTACAGTAGTACTGGGAGAAACTTAACAATAAAAACAACCACTGCGGTATATAGAGACATAATGTCTGTTCTAGGGTGAACGAGGGTGCGCGTTGGTTAAAATCAATAGACAAGTCATTTGTTTATTTTTACCGTGATTATACTTCATGGTTGTCATGGACATGTGAGACAAATATCTTCATGCTTCAAGTCCACTTTCACTTGTGCATGATCCTGTCTCTTCCCCAGTGTCTCATCTTCCAGAGCTTTTCCTCCAGGTCCTTGTTCAGATGGACAAGCCATTCACTGGCTATTTTCTGAGTCTCTTGATAGTCCCATTTCATGCACTTCAATGGAAAGCGGGTTACTACATATTTAGTTTGCAGCTCTCCCACTGGAAAGTTTTCCCTTTCTTTTCTTTCATGAACACAAATGAGTGTAATTTAGCTACATTCATTCATCGTTTGTGTCCATGTACCATATAAATCCAGGTGAAGTTCTGAGTTAAAACAGTATTTTACAATCATCAAATATTATTTTTTATTTGTTTTTCCAATTCCTCTATGAACCAGAAGAGGAGGTTGTATTAATTGTATAAAGATGATATTACAAAGAAAACTTCTAAAAAGTGTTTGACAGAAAGCCTTAAGAGTTGGGCAAAACACAAAATGAGGATACGACTATGATCTTGAATGAGGCAGAGATGTAAGGAAGACTGTATATGAGAGTCTTACACTTTGGTGCCATCAAAGAAAGTCTTGGGAAAGCCTTTGAGCAGTTTTCAAGCCAACCTGTCCATCTAAAGATTCCCGTGTTGTCCGAAAACTAGAATGCTGTAGCGCTTGGCCATTAATGATGGATTTCAAAGGCAGCCTTTTGAGTCCTTTATTAGTCTTTTCCCCTGTACGTGAAGGGTCTGCTAGCTACATGGTCTTGGCCATGAAACCTAGTGTAAAAGTCTTTAGGGCTTCCTGAAACTTGGATATATTTATAATGAATTTCTAGGAAAACATACATTATACCACATTTTCCCAAAGTTATTTCACTTCAAATTTCTTTAGCAGTATTCTGTTCAGTTTTTATTTTATTAGTATGTATTTGCAGCTCATAATGATTGCATCCATGGTGTGAAGTCAGTACATATGCAGAACACATCTTACTTACTTTTCATCCTCTTCACTTTCCATCATTCTCCCTCCATCGCTTAGTCCCCTTCTCTTTTCCAAAAGATATTCCTCCCTATTTTCAATTATTTATCTTTGGTTAAGCTTGTTTGTTTGATTTATCTCACTTAACGTGATTCTAAAATGTAACCCCCCTTTTTTAAAATAAATGATTGGTTTTTCCTTCTTTATAAAAGAGCAAATGCCATAGTCCATCATATGTAAGTACCGCATTTACTTTATCCTTCTTAATTTGAAAGAATGTTGTTCCATGATGTAAACTGAGAAATACTGCCATGAACTTGACTTAAAGATGGGAAAATATATATTTTTTGACAAATGAAATGATTGTACTCAGAGTTGCCTCGTATAGTTCAGACACATTGAAGAGTTAATCAGTGACACTGTGTTGCATAGTATTTTCATGCTTCTATCTAAGATGCTTGTGGAGACTAAAGGCAAAGAAAGAAACCTAAATCACTATCATTGTTATAGAATTTGAATCCAAGCAAATATTCTCTAACTAACATGTACCCAGACTAAACAATACAAACAAATGGGCTGCTATAAATCTACCAAAAAAAAAAAAAAATGAAGGCAAAATGGAAACAAAGCTTTTATGCATGAGACAGGTGGCATGGGAAATAAAAAGAAGCAAGACATATCATGTACTGGTATAAATTCCCTGTGATGAATGTTATAATTATGTATATCTAAAATGTATTAATAAATGTTTTGCAAAAAGCCCCTACCGTTAGGAGAGATTCGGCATTTTCAAGCACGTGCAAACAAACAAAACTAGAGAAAAAGGTAAAATTAGGACAAATTTTTCATGTTGATAAATTTTATTGCCTATTCTTTATTAAATTGTTTAGTTATATTTGTTTTATTGTTGAATATTGAGTGTCCTTTCCACTTTCTGGATACAGCTCTTTTGTACAATATGTAATTTTGAAATGTCTTTTCTGAATATGTGGATGTTCTTTGTGTTCTCTCAACAGTGTCTCCCACAGACAAAAAGGATTTTATTTCGTTACTGAATTACTAAACTTTATAGGTTAGATGTGATAGGTAAAAATATTTTCCCAAACTAAAATATGTAAATATTTTGTCTTTCCTTTAAAATTTTTCATAATTTTTGGTTTTGCTTTTAGTTTGTATTCTCTGTTGATTTTGTTTTAACAAACCTTCTTTGAGAGCTCAGAGCAAGTTTCTCTTTTCTTTATTCATAACTTCTTTTGTCTCTTTTTTTGTAACTTTGTATCTTGTATTCCTTCCTTTCCAATGCTCTATCTCTTCTTTCTTTCTTCATCTCTTTGCTTCTTCTTTCTCATTTTAATGTTCAATTTTTCCAATATCATTTTTTGAAGATATTCCTTTTTTCTTTAAATTGAATTTTTACCTTTTAATAAAATGAACTGATCACTTTTTGTGAGAATATTTCCAGACTCTATTTTATCCTGTTGATCAATTTCTACCTTTGTACTGTCTTCAGAACTATATAGGCTTATTAGTCTCAAAATTGGGTCATATGAAACTTCTAATTGTTCCTTTTCAAAATTATATTGATCTTTCTCATTTTATTACATATCTACATACATTTTAACATTAAGATTTTGTTGACCAAAAGAAAAAAAACCTGTTTTTTTTACAGAAATTGTGTTAAAACTGTTGATTTGTTTGAGAAAAGCTGACATCTTAGCAACATTGAGTTTTCCAAATTATAAAAAATAATATATTTTTATGTTTATTTAAGGCTTTTAAAAATCAATACTTTGTGTTGTTTAGCCAGATACAAATGTACATACATATTTGATTTCTTGCCACTTCTTGCCTTTAACCTACCTGCTATTTTAAGGCATTTTAAATTTGGTAGGCAATGCAAAGACACGTACTGAGAAATAGCTCTCAGGAAAAAAAGCTGACATGAATTGTAGTAAGCACGGAGTCTAGAAGTGATCAGGGATAAACTGAGATTCTGGCTTGAACCAAGTAAAAGTGTAAACATAAAAGATAGCCCATCTATTAGTCTCCTCCCTAAGGAAGCAGAAATTGAAGGAAGTAGTGGAACTCTATGCATTTCTGAGCTAGTAAGCATATACAAAAGAATTCTAGTATAGGGTAATGAATGATAAAGCCACCAGAATGAAAGGGTAGAGAATAAATCTTTCAAAGTGGAACTGGAAGCAAAAATAAATGGGGTTTATTGCAAAATGGAAGTAGGTTAACTGCACAGACTGTTGACAGTAGGGCAGGGTGCAGGAAGGATGGCACTTTGTGCCAGAGAGCTCCCGACGTTCTCTGTGTTGACCAAGGGAGAACGGGGAAACTGAGGTTGACAAGTACCTTGCATAGAACATTGATGGTTTGGAATAGTTCTTGGTGTGGGAACAAAAACAAGGATTAATTATGAATATATGAAGGACTAGAAAATATTTAGTGAGTTCATCTGCACGAAAAAGTTCCTGAGAAAAGTAACTTAAAGAAGACCTTATTTTGAGTCAGAATCTCAGAGGTTTTGTTCCATTGCTTTAGGTCCCATGTTGAGGCAAAACATTAAGAAGACAGGGAACATGTTGTGGAGTGAGCTGCTCACCTCATGGGATACGACCCACCTCTGAAGGATCTGCCCCCAGTGACTTCTTCTTCCACGAGGCTCTTCTGCTAAAGGTTTTCCTTCAAAATAAAATAAAATAGAATAAAATTTCTCTCACTTCACAACAGGCTCACAAATTTGGGACCAGACTTTAAATTAATGAGTTTTGGAAGGAATTTCAGATCCAATGATAACAACTTTCTAAGGTTTGAAATTAGAAATCAAACATTTCTAAGTAGAGCTGTACAGAAAAATGGCCATGGCCAATAGATCTTCAGAGTTCAAGGCCTGCAAGAAAACATAAAACATTTAATATACTACCTAGAATCCTATTACTCAGATACACAATATAAGTCATGCTGACTTAGAATCTATTTTTTTGCTGCTGCTAATATTGAGTCAATTCAAAGATAAAGAGAAGCACAAACTAGTGAAAGTCAATACTGCCATATTTATGAATGTGGATTAAGAGCTGAGGCTTTACTTTACATACACAGATATCCACCACTGAAGTCTTAGGCCTGCCTCTTATTTGCTGTATGCTATAGTTCTTGTTACATAAATTTTCTAATTCTATGTTTTTCTCTTTAAAAAAATAGAACCATAATATCTTTATCAAACTATGGATAGAATAATTAGATAAACTTTTAAAAACTGATTTTCAATAAATATCATTTCTTTTAAGTATCTCAAAACTTTCAAATGATTGAAGTTTAATGTAGTGAGGGTTTCAGAATCTCCATTTGGACTATAACCTAGATGAAAAGCTGGAGGCTATAAAACTTCTATAGGGACACTAAAAATACACAGATGTAAAATAGTTTACATGTTGTAAGCTGTTGTGTGCACAGATATTGTCTGTTTTGGCTCTCCCTAATTGGCTTCCTGGCTAGAGACAGCCACAAAGGCTAAAACAACCTTCCATTTGCAAGTTTCCTGTTGGCTCCGCTGTTGGTGCTATTGATCAACTAAAGTTTCTTGGTGAAATCGGCCATATCTCACTATTTTTATAGACCCTAGCTTAGTGTACTTAAAGTTATATTACTTTCTTGCTGAGATTTCAAGATGGTGACATCTACTAAATCATTCTGCAGACAACAGTTCCAAGAAATAAACAGAAGATCAGAAGTTCTTCATTTTATAATACCTTAGATAATAATTTTATGTGTCTCAGTGGCGCTTGCCTACTAGTGTGAATGACTATACCTAACAGACCTAAAGCTTATTGACAAACTTTTATGGGCAGCATATAGAAGGAGAGTGGCCAGGAAAATTCTGACTGTGAGATTCAGGCTTCTATGAACAGTCACTGGGGTACTGTAAATATACCCACGAAGTATGACATCTCCTTTAAGGGTGGGAATTTAAAGATCTACAGGATATAGTCAAAGTTTAACTTTGAAGGAAGATAAAATTATCTCCTAAAACTTATGTGCAGAGTTTGAACAACTCAGACTTTTGCAAAGATCTCAGGGCATCAAAGAACCACCACTGACCCTGCCTTGAAAGAAAACAGCTTTAACAGTGACTGAGAATCAGAATACAATAAGGACTAAAGATATAAGGCTAAAGAAAAGGAAACACGCAGGTACTTAAACAACTTAAGATCTAATAATAAGGGCATTGAAGGCTAATTGATTAGGAAGTGGAAGTTTTATGCTTAACATTCAGTTGTCTCTAGCAACCAAAAGGAAATATTCAATCTTTGCAGGATTTTATTCTATTTTATTACTGCTTGAAGCCAAATTGGTCCACTCCAAAGTTTTCATAAATTGTAGAAGCTTTTTGGCCATTCTTTTTTGTCTCATTTTCTTTATTACTTTCTTTTTGTTATGAAGTTTTCTTTATGATGTCCCCTAATTTATTCAGTTTTCTAATCTAATGGTATTTGAGAACAGGCTCAATAGATGTTTAATTTATCTCTCAGTTAAATTTTGGCCAAAACTGGTTACAGTGAACAAAGGTAAAGTAGTAGGATCAGTTATGTATTATAAGCTCTAATGAAACTACATTTTAACAAATTTACACTTTCATAATAAACCTAAGTTCAGTTTCACTTTTAGGATGATTAGAAAATGTAAAACAAGCCTCCAAAAGCAAATTAGCTACATTATTCAGTTAAAATGAAAATTTCTGCATTAGGGTACAAGTCACATGCAAATTTTAGGTAAACTATGTATATTTATATCTGCATTGATATCTATTACTGTGTTCTTCCATGGACTGTGCAACTCACTTAGGCTGGGTTTTTGAGGTTTGTGCTTTAGTACAATTTCACTTCTTTAAACTTTTCTTTCTCCATATAAACCAGACAAAAGTCTAGAGACTTCTGTAAACAGAACACACACTGTTACCCTATCTCTTTGCTCAAGCCAGCTCCTCTATTTAGAATACTCTTTTCTCAGTATCTGTAATGAAAATTTATGTGACCTTGATCATTCACAGGTGGCAACAAAACTTTTCTTCTCATTGTCATCAAAGCTATTAGATAGACTTTATCTAAAGCCAGTAATCAATGGGATTTACATTGTTTGCTCTTCAGATATGTAAATATAAAACTATAGAATGAAGCATGTGGCTTTCGAGGGTGTATAATTCTGTGGCTACAGCATTCTAATACTATAAAATTTTAGACATTTTTGGGATACAGAACCCATGCATCATGTATTCTAGAAACACAGTTTCCTGGAGGCCTATGGATTGGTTAGCACTCTCTAGAGGAAGACATTAGAGAATGAGCATACATACAGTTATCTAAGGGGGGTTACTGGGGAGGCTACGGAATCAGATGTGGAAGAGTCCACAGTGGTTATCTGCCTGCTGGAGAGCTGCACAACCCAGTAGCTACCCAGACCACCAAAGGAAGCTGCTGCATGAGAGGGACCAAGGATGCAGCACCTGTTCAAAGTGAATGGCCTTAAGCTCTGTGGAGGGGTAGGAGCAGTAGAAGGGTGACTGAAAGGTCGAAGAAACTGTAGAGTGATGTGCACAGGGAATGAGAACAAAAGGTGCACCTGATCAAGCAGACTGGGGTTGTTAGAAACACACACACTTCATTCCTCTTCTCCTTTCTTATTCTATCCATGATGCAAGTGTATTGGCTGATCTCACCAGAGCCAGAGTAGGTAGGTGTTCCTTCTTCAGTTTGTAGGCTTATGTGTCAAGAGTCTCCATGGACACTCCCAGAGCTTTAGTGTTAATCTGCTGGTGTCCTTAATCCATTGACATGTTGACATCAAGTTGACATGTTGTGATTAATGGGCATGGCGAGGTCTTGTTTGTGCACTCTTACTGGTGCAGCGTCTTGGGCCTGCTTGGCCACACAGCTGGCCTTGCTCACAAGTCCAAGAGAACAGAGCTACAGAAAGTGTTCTAAGACACAACATTCAAAGAGAACCCAAAACCAAAACTAATATAAATTCTAGGTTGTAAATGTAAAAATAATAAGCAGAAGGAGATAAATGATCAAAACAGCAAACTAACAAATTGGAATCTGGACAAGAGTGCTGAAATCACTGCATAGTGGAACTTTCTGCTCCCTTAATGACTTAAGAGAATTTTATGACTTGGTAGGCTTATAAAAATGCTTGGGAATAGTGAGTCAACTGTCTACTAAATGTATAAGTGAAAATGTTTACTTCATAGAGATATGCTCTTTCATTTTCAGAGTGAACCAAATCAATAGTAAGAGGATAGAGTTTGGCAAAATATTGTGAGGCTAATTTATTTCTTTTAAGAATTTTTAAATTGAAATCTTTATTGGCACATTACATATACCCATCATGATTTCACTCCACAATGGGATTTTTACCAGTATAAGACACAACTTAATTCTCACTTTTTTCCCATAGCCCTACCCACCATACCACCCCTCATATACATAAAATTTGTTTCCTTTCTTTTTTGTTATAATCTCATTATTTTTCCCCCTTCACCCTATTTCACTTTGAGTATTTTCTATTTCACAATATATAACATACAATTCTAGAACTCACTGACATCTTTATTTTCTCATACCAGAGAAAAGATGCGATACTTATCTATCTGTGACCTATTTATTTCACTTATGAGGATATTCTCAAGGTATGTCCATTTAAGTATAAATGATTCAAACTTACCATTTTTTTATGGCAGAGGAATACTCCATTCTGTGGAAGAACCACAGCCTTTTTATCCAGTCTCCAATTGGTGGACAGTTGGGTTGTCTCCAAGATTTAGCAATCACAAACTGAGCTGCTATAAACATGAGAATTTTTTTTTTTTTTTAGGTTTTTTTGAGGCAGGGTCTCACTTTGTGGTTCAGGCTGGCCCTGAGCTCAGCCTCAAACTCACCTCACAGCAATCCTCCTGCCTCTGCCTCCCAACTACTGGGATTACAGGCGTGAGCCACCACACATGGCACTGTGGTATGTGGTACTGGTTGCTGCTGGGCGTGAGTCTCCACGTGGTTACCAGGGATCGAACCCGGGTCTTTGCACTTGCAAGATAGGCGCCGGAACCACTGAGCTAACTCTCTGGCCCCAAACATGAGAATTTTTAAGGTAAGGTCCCACTCTGTAGTTCATGCTGGGCTTGAACTCACAGTGATTCTTTGGCCACAACCTCCCAAATGCCGGGATCAAAGGCATGTGTCACCTTGCCTGGCTATAAGACCAAGTTTTTATATAAAGAAATACTTTCATTTTAAAGGTCAATCATATGTAGTAGGGCAAGAGTGAAGTAGATGGAAATGTTATGCTCAGAAGAGAAGAGTGTCACTCACTGAAACGGTTGATAAATTGGCTCAGGAATATTTAAATTCTATTTATGTGCAAGAAGAAATCTAAGTCCAATTTCCTACTAGGACTTCTACTCTGGTGATTTCTCAAATTTGTTGACTGTGCACTGTTATAAGTGAAAATAAAATCGGACCAAAGAAACTTAGCATGTCTTTCTGTGAATTGTATTCTACATAATACTTGCACAAAAACCTGAACAAATGGAAATATTTAACATGAGAAAAAAAGATGAAATATGACAACTATTATTCCTGCTAATGGTGCTAGAGTTTTATGTTTTGCACTTTCTTGATAAGGAGAATTCCTGTGTAAATGACCCCAGATTCTGTACCTACACTGCACTGTGAGACTCTGGCTCTACCCCTCAACAACTGCTTAATTTTGGACAATCTGATTAATTCTCCATTATCTTCAGTTTTCTTAATTGCAGAAAACAAGGATTACATTTTTAAACCTCATTAGATCATTTTAATAATGAGATGAACTAATTTATATTAAATATTTTGAACTCTGTCTTACACACAACAGAGGAATCTTAGCACCTATTACTGTCCAATGTCATAAATAAAGCTGAATTCAAGGTCAGTGAAAATGAACATTCTTCTATATTTTAACAAGATGGTTTCAATAATTTATTTTATTTGTCTTTAGCAACGTCTTGCACTAACTCATTTGGTCATTATAGCCTATTTCTTAACATTTAGCTGAAGAAGCATTGTGCAGTAAGAAAAGACTCAACTTTGTCATTTTATTATTGTTTGCTATTACTTTCAGCTTTAGTATAAATGTCAACTCATTGTTTCTTAAATAGTTAATCTATTTTCCTCAGTGTTTCATCACTTTGAAATTATATTATGTAATCAACTATGCTACTCGAGTACTTACAAGTAAACTTTAGTAAGTCACAGTTCCTAACAGATGCAAAGGAAAATGAAAAGCAACGTATTTTTGTTTCTTGCTGAATCACAAATTAATAGTTTGACATAACAAATACTATATTTCAAGATTGTTGTGAGTCATAAATTTAGGCCATCTTGACAGCAGTTTTTCTGAGGTCATCCAGCAATATTAGATGACAGATAGCATCTGTCATCTGTAAGGCTCAAGATGGAGTTAGCCACATACTTGGTGCCTGGAAATTATTGGAAGGTTGGGATCAGTTGAGACTCATCAGAGGACCCACGTATGTTCTGCTACTTGTGGTGTCTCCAGATAGATTTGTTACATGGAGTCTGAGGGGTTCTGAGAAAATGTACCCAGGAAGTAGAAGCTGCCAGTCTCATAAGCCTTTGGGTGAGAAATGGCCAAATTTCACTTCTACTTTTGACCAGTCGAATCATGTATAGAGCCCACTCAAATTCATGGTCACCAAATAACTTGCTTCGGTCTACAGGTCTTATAAACTGCTAATCCCAGGTCATCAGAATGCCTTCTGAAAGCATCTCATGTAAAAATTGGGTTGGTATGTTGATGTAATCTACATATTACAGATTAATTCATCTTGAAAGATTACATTTTCTTTAGTGGAATTAGAAATCTTAATAAATTTTCCCTATACATCAGTGCATCATCATATTTATAATATGAAGCAATACTAAACAAGTGTTTTCTTAATATATTATTGATATAAAAATATATTAATATACTATTAATATACCATTGATATGTAATTATATTAATATGTTATTATATCATTTTTATATTTTACACTAATGTATTAATTTCAACATAGATTTCACAATGGCTTAACTATACTCAGAATGAACTTTTGCTCTCTTTACTATGACAGATATTTTGTCTTAGCAGTGAGAAAGTTTCCTTTATTTTCTCTGTGTCTTGTTCTTTTCCCCAAGAAAGTTAGTGGGTACTTTACATAAATTTGAAACACAGGAGTAGTTTTTAAATTATAAAACTGTTCAAATTTGTTTTAGCATGTGTCTAGATAATCCTCCAAAGCCTCATGTGGTTGTAGGTGGGGCTAGGGTATGTGATGAGTATGTGGCTAGAGTAGGGTGAAGCATGTAACACCGTGAGCAAGTGTATGTGATTACTAAATACATCCACTGATTGCTTTGATATAGTTCTGGAAAGGGATAATAGACAGGTTTTCCCTGGGTGGGCATGGCACCTGAGCTAAGAATGAGAAGCCTGTGTAAAAATGATAGAAAAATACTGCTGTGGTCACTTCTACTCCTCACTACTTCATTTCTTTTCTGTCCTCTGCACATGGTGAACTGTTTCTCTTCTGTGATTACCCTCTGCCACACCATGCTGCCTTGGAGCCAGTCAACCATGAACTTAAACCTCTAAAAAATCAGCCAGGATGAACTTTTGCTCTTTTTACTATGACAGATATTTTGTCTCAGCAGTGAGAAAATAAACTTACACAATGCTCCTTTTCATACCAGATATATAAAAGAAGCAAGAACAATCTTTCTGACTTATCTTTTATTCTTTATTGTCTTTTATACACACACATTTTTATGTATCTCTACCCTAATAATAAGAATTTTCAGGCATTTGGTAATGAGAAATTACAGCCACTGAAAAACTAAATTAAGCTAATTAGGCACTAGACTAACTTTTTCACTGAAGTCCCATCATAAAAACTGTCACCCATCCATTCATTCTTGTGCAACAAATATTTATTACTTGTTAGTAAGGTTCTTATGTAGAACAAATTCATGGCCACTATATTAAAATCCAACAGCTTTCCAGATATCTAATTGGTAATTAGCTTAAAGACTGTGTAACTCACACTTGGAAGTGGCTAGATTCTTAAAGATGCTCTATACTCTTGTCCATTTTTCTCAGAAAATCATCACGGGCTTTGCCAAGAACATCTCTGTAGGTAGGCTGCAAGAAGATAGAAACTTTGCCTCAGTTGGCATCTCACACCACAAGTAATATGAGTAGTAACATTACATAAGCCACAAAGAGGGGTAGTTCAAGAGTCTGATGGGATCAAAAGCAGTTTATTTCCTTCTGGTGAAACCATTAGTTTATCATATTTGCACATTTAAAACCTCCTGGAAGTGATCACTTCCTCTGAGTATGGCTCACATTCATGTACATCTAAATGAAAATGTCTTCTTCAAAACTTTGTGTTTTAGTTTTACTTACTATTTATGAGCTGGATGTTGGACGTTCTGTTTAATGAAAAACAGAATACACTAGCCAATAGATTACTATGCTAGATAATTATTTAGAAGATTATACTTATGAAAGCTAAATAATTTCATATAACCAAAATAAATACCCATTAGCAAACTTTATTGGCTCTTTTAAGAAATGTTCTTGGCAATAATCTTATAATCTCATTTATATAACAAAACTTTGACTATTTTAATTTGCCTTTCTCAAATGCCTAGTGAAGGTGAACATTTTTTAATGTATTTATTTGCTCTTTCTGCCGCTTCATCTGAGAATTATCTATTCATATCAGATTCCTATTTTTTGGATTGGGTCTTGAAATTTGTCTATGGGGGTCTGATTCTTTTGAGTTCTTTGTGTATTCTAGATATTATTCCTTTGTCTAAGGAATAGCTGGCAAAAACTTTTTCTCACTCTGTCAGTTGTCTTCTGACTCTGTTAGTGATACATTCGGGGAGCAAAAGTTTTTAATGAGATGATATTCCAGTTGTTTATATTTTGTAATATTTCTCACGCAATTTGGGTTTTGTTAATAAAGTCTTTGCTCACATCTATGTCTTCAAAAGTTCGACCTATTCTGTCTCCCTGAAGATTCAGTGTTTCTGTTTTAGTATTTAGACCTTTGATCCATTTTTATTTTAGTTTGGTACATGGTGAGAGATATGATTCTAGTTTTAGTCTCCAGTGTGGGGAAAGTCAATTTTCCCAGCACCATTTATTAAAGAGGCTATCTTTCTTCCAGGGAAACATATGGCTTCTTTGTAGAAGACAAAGTGGCTGAGTGTGCTTAGGTTGTTTTTGCACCTTCTACTCTGTTCCATTTATCCTCAGGTCTGTCTTTTTGTCCACACCATGCTGATTTTTTTTCATTACAGTAGCTATATAGTTTTTAGTATCATTATATTCCAGGATTGTGATGCCTCCTGCTTCACTTTTTTGGTATCTCACTCCAGAAAGAATGTCTGTTTTCAAGCCATAAACCAATATCAGGTGCTGGTGGAATTGTGGTGAAAAAGGAACACTGCTCCACCATTGACTGCAGTGTAGACTGGTGCAACCACTGTGAAACTCTGTGTGGAAATTCCTCAAAAGATTGAAGCTCAAGTTTTCATTTCTCAAAAAGGGCATTTCCCTTCTTGGAATCTTCTTCAAAGTATTAAAAACACTGTATTACAGCAGTATATGAACACCAATGCATTTTTAGCAGCACAGTTTGTAATAGGTGGAATTTTAGAAATAACTTAAATGCCCACCAACTGATGCACAGATTAAAAATGTACTGAAAAACCTAACTGATAAAAACTTTGATGGTTTGAATGTATTTTCTCATTTAATATTTTCACCTAGGGCACTTTATAATGACAGAGTATGAGGGGAAACCAAGGCTTTCTAATGCACAGCTAAGGCCAGGGAAGATCTTTGATAGAGAGATACAAGAGGTGTGACTGGAGTGGCTGAAGCTCCCCACCAAGGAAAGGGGGATTATTACTTCAAGGGCATTTGAGTATTTTGCCATATTAATCAGAGATCTGAAAATAAATGCTTCTGTGGACAAGCAGTGCCAGTTTTATTTTACCTAATAAAGTCTCCTTTTAGAAATTAAATATGTACTTAAATATGGAATATTTTAAGGAGTATTAGGGTAGAAACTCCAGAAAGTATAAAATAACAAAAGAATAAAACTTGTTTAACAGTTATTAAATACTCTTAGATGTATAAAAATTTGAAAAGTGACGTATGACTGGAGTCCTGTGTGAGTACACTGCATAATATTTGAACCAAGTTAAATATCTTCCTCCACAAATATTTACCCATTCTTTTATGGTAAAGTATGCAAAATCCTTTCTTCTAGCATTTCAAATTTTAAAGTACATAATTATTACAATGCTCACAGTGTCGGTTACTTTGGGCAATGCCACCCACACCCACCAAGGTACCCTTAATCCCAGCATTGCATTCTTAGGCCCAGCATCAGACCCTTAATCTTGGCATCACACCCTAGATCTAGCCAGCTCTGAAAAGCTCCACCTATGAGAGCATGAGGCTTTGGGGGAACATCTAGACACAAGCCATAATATTCTGCCCCAGGCCTCAAAAGATTCATGTATAACTGTTTATATAACAGGCATTTAGTCCATCTCTAAGAGTTCTCATAGTCCTAACAATCTGAGCATTGCTTAGAAGTCCAAGTCCTAAGGTTCCTCTGAGTTTTAATGCCAATATACACCTTTAGACCTCTGTACAAATTAAAAGTTAAACACTTTCAAGATTCAGTGGTACAAGATAGACATTCCCATTGCAAAAGGAACAAATAGAGCAATAGCAAAGAAAAGACCAATGAAGTCCAAAGTCCAGGAGGATAAACATTAAGTCCTGTGGTTCAGTGTCCAACATCTGGAGTAATCAGTGGTAGGATGCAAACTCCAAAGGACTTGGGTCGTTTCACCCCTATAGCACCACTGCTCATTGCAGCTCTAGTGGCTTCTCTCTTGGGCTGGGTTTTACTAACTCCTCACAGTTTTCTTCAGATAATTCACATTCCTGGCTTCTTCAAACTTCTGGTGTCTCCACAGCCTCTTTTGCTTCACACTCACAGCTTCACCCACTACCCTCTCAGGAACACACTGCTGGCTTCCTAGGCCTTCCTCTGAAATCTGAGTGGGAGACTTCCTGATCAGCAGTTCTTGGATTCTGCATGAATCTAACACCAGCTCCACCTGGGTGCTGTTAAATTCTGCTAGCTGCAGCAATAGTCAAACGTCCTTCTCTCTTGGCTGTAAAGACTGAGTGCCTGGATCACTGAGCACTCTGAATGCAATCCTGAGGAGTAAACTCCTTGGGCTACTGCCATTCTGGAACAATAAGCTCTGGGAAATTCTTCTTAAAGCAAAGTTTCTCACCCCTGCATTTGAAGCTGCAAAGGTGTGAATTCTACTGTGATGTCCTTGTGCCACCTTTTCTGTTGTCTTATTCCTTCTCAGCAAACAAGTGTCCTCTTTTCCATCTTTGCAGTCCAGAATTTATGGGAACTTTCTTTCTGGCCAGATTCACAACATTTTATATCATTGTTCTGGGCTCTTTGCTCTTGACTTTCAACATAGATGTGCCTAAAGACCCCCAACAGTGTCCATGCCATCACCTCAACATTAGACAGTTTTGAGATTCCTTTGCAAGAAATTAGTCTGTTCAAGAAGTCTTTCCCTAAGCCAATGTCTTCAAAACTTTATCTAACCTGTTTTGCAGCAGGTTTGGAGTGTCTGTTTTAATACTTAGGTCTCTTATCCACTTTGATTTTAGCTTGGTACAAGGTGAAAGAGCTAGATCTAGTTCTAGTCTTTGAAAAGTTAAGGCCCAGTTTTTTCCAGCACCATTTAAGAAGCTATCTTTCCTCCACTGAGGATTTTTATCTCCTTTGTCAAAGATGAGGTGACTCACTGTACCTGGAGGAGTTTCTGAATCTTCTAGTCTACTCCAATGATCCGCAGGTCTGTTACTTTGCCAGTACCATGTGGTACCATACTTTGTCACGGAGGCTTTATAGTATAGTCTCAGGTTCGGGGTTGTACTACCCCCACCATGTCCCTGTTGCTTAGAATTGCTTTGGCTATTCTAAGTCTTTTGTGGTTCCAGATGAAAGTTTGGATTTTTTTCCTCTAGATCTGTGAAATATATGTTGGGATTTCAATCGGGATTGCACTGAATCTGTAGAGTAGTTTTGGGAGTGTAGCCATTTTGACGATATTGATTCTTCCTACCCAGGAGCAAGGTATGTAATTCCATTTTTTTTTAAATTTAATCTTTATTGGTACATTACATAAACACATCATGATTGCACTCCATAATGAGGATTTGCACCAGTATAAGACACAACTTAATTCTCATTTTTTCCCATAGCCCAACCCACCCTACCACCCCCCCATACAAATAAAATTTGTTTCCTTACTTTTTTGTTACAATCTCATCATTTTTCCCCCTTCACCCTATTTTACACTGAGCATTTTCTATTTCACAATATATAATATACATTTCTAGGACTCATTTACATCTTTACTTTCTCATACCAAAGAAAAGATGTACCTATCTGTGCCCTATTTATTTCACTTATGAGGATATTCTCAAGGTATGTCCATTTAAGTAGAAATGCTTCAAACTTATCATTTTTTATGGCAGAGTAATACTCCATTCTGTAGAAGAACCACACCTTTTTATCTATTCTCCAGTTTATGGACACCTGGGTTGTTTCCAAGATGTAGCAATCACAAATTGGGCTGCTGTAAACATGGGTGCACATATGTCACTGTGATATGAGTCTTTCAGTTCTTGTGTGTATATACCTAGCAGGGCAATGGCTGGGTCAAATGAAACCTCCAATCCTAGCTTTTTTTTTTTTTTTTTTTTTTTTTGAGATAGGGTCTCGCTTTGTAGTTCAGGCTGTCCCTGAGCTCAGCCTCCAACTCACATCACAGCAATCCTCCTGCCTCTGCCTCCTGAGGGCTGGGATTACAGGAGTGAAGCACCACTCC
Source organism: Petromus typicus (assembly GCA_004026965.1). Lineage (NCBI taxonomy): Eukaryota > Metazoa > Chordata > Mammalia > Rodentia > Petromuridae > Petromus > Petromus typicus. The sequence continues at coordinate 27,674 of PVIR01022121.1, forward strand.
CGACACTGTGGTATGTGGTACTCATTGCTGCTGGGCGTGAGTCTCCACACCCAGTATTGTATGTGACAATCCAGCACAAGACAGGTGCCGGAACCACTGAGCTAGATCCCCAGCCCAATCCTAGGTTTTTGAGGAATCTCCAAACTGATCTTCACAGGAGTTGTACAAGTCTACAGTCCCACCAACAGTGGAGAAGGGTTCCTTCTTCTCCGCAGCTTTGTCAACATTTGCCGTTGGCTGAATCTGAAATGGCAGCCATTCTATGTGGAGTGAGATGAAATTTCAATGTTGTTTTCATCTGCATCTCTTCAATGACTAATGATGTTGAGCATTTCTTCATATGCTTCTTAGCTGCTCTTACTTCTTCCTCTGAAAATTATCTGTTCATTTCAGATGTCCATTTTTGAATTGGGTCATTAAATCTGGGTGGGCTGATTTTTTTTGAGCTCTTTATGTATTCTAGACAGTAACCCTTTGTCTGAAGAACAGCTGGTAAAGATATTTTCCCACACTGTTGGTTGCCTTTTTGCACTGTTGGTCGTTTCCTTTGCTGTGCAGAAGCTTTTTAAAAGAATGAGGTCCCATTTGTTGATTTCCTCAGCCAATTGCTGTGCTATAGAAGTTTTGTTCATGAAGTCTTTCCCTAAGCCAGTCTTCAAGAGTTTTATCTAACCTGTTTTGCAGCAGGTTTAGAGTGTTTGTTTTAATATTTAGGTCTCTTATCCACTTTGATTTTAGCTTGGTACACGGTGAAAGAGTTAGATCTAGTTTTAGCCTTTGGCAAGTTAAAAACCAGTTTTTCCAGCACCATTTGTTAAAGAAGCTATCTTTCCTCCATTGAGGATTTTTGGCTCCTTTGTCAAAGATCAGGTGGCTCAGTGTATCTAAAGTAGTTTCT
>PVIR01022122.1:0-28477 GCA_004026965.1 Petromus typicus
CTGAGGCAGGGGTCCTGTAGAAAGGTAAGTTAATTAGGTGTTTTGTAGGCAGTTAGACAGGGCCAGCCTTTGAGGAGCCAACATGGACGACAGTCAAATCAGTCGCTGAAGGCCAGCATTGCAAAAGAAACTGCCTCACCAAAATGTCGTTCAAGATGAGGTATGCGTACGTACAGCCCCCAAAGGGAATGTAATTATCAATCACAAACATACTAATACAAATTTTTTTTTTTTTTTTAGGTTTTTGGAGACAGGGTCTCACTTTGTGGTTCAGGCTGGCCCTGAGCTCAGCCTCAAACTCACATCACAGCAATCCTCCTGCCTCTGCCTCCCAAGTGCTGGGATGACAGGCGTGAGTCACCACGCCCCGCACTGTGGTATGTGGTACTGGTTGCTGCTGGGGTGAGTCTCCACACCCAGTATTGTTATGCGGTTACCGGGGAATCAAACCCGGGTCCTTGCGCTTGCGAGACAGGCGCCAGAACCACTGAGCTAACTCCCCGGCCCTACAAATTTTAACTATTAATAAAACATGTACATGACAAAAATAATTTTTAAATGGCAAGAATGAGGAGATGAAGGGAAGTGGTGTATTATTTTATTTTATGTTTTTGAGACAAGGTCTTGCTTCGTAGTGCAGGCTGACCCTGAACTCGCTGTGTAACCCAGGCTACCAGCGAACTCACAGCAGTGCTCCTGCTTCTGCCTCCCGAGTGTTGGGATTACCATGCCTGGCACTGTGTTTTGTGGTACAGAGATGGAACTTTGGACGTGGCGCTTGCCAGACAGACGCCAGAACCACTGAACTAAATCCCTGACCCGGAAGTGGGGTATTTGAGGGTAAAGTAGCAACATGTCTTTTACAGAAATCAACTATTTTGTTTGTTTTTTTTTTTAAATTGAAATCTTTATTGGTACATTACATGTGCACATCATGATTGCACTCCATAATGGGGATTTGTACCAGTATAAGACACAACTTCATTCTCATTTTTTCCCATAGCCCTACCCACCCTACCACTCCCCTATACATACAATTTGTTTCCTTTCTTTTTTGTTATAATCTCATTATTTTTCGCCCTTCACCCTATTACACTTTGCGTATTTTCTATTTCACAATATATAACATACAATTCTAGAACTCATTTACATCTTTATTTTCTCATACCAGAGAAAAGATGCGATATTTACACATATGTGACCTATTTATTTCACTTATGAGGATTTCCTCAATGTTTGTTTAGCTTTTGTTTGTTGAGAAACGGGATATTACTTCCTAGTGCAGGCTGGCCCTGAATTCATTATGTAGCCCCAAATGGCCTTGAACTTGCAGCAATCCTCCTGCCATTGCCTCCAGAGTGCTGAGATAGTATGCCACCAAGCCCGGCTTATTTTATTTATCTTCTGGGAGATCTATCCTATGTCGTCCAGGCTGGCCTCTAATTCATGGCCTCACCCTCCCAAGAGTTGGAATTACAGGCTTATGCCACCATGCCCAGGCATGTGACGACGCTACTGAGCTCTTAATTTAAAAAAAGAAATGCAGGGGCCGGGGATTTAGCTCAGTGGTCCCAGTGTCTGCCTGGCAAAATGGCAAGGTCCCGAATTCGATCCCGGTGAGTACATACAAGATGCCCGGCGTGGTGACTCGCGCCACATCAGCCATCACTGCGGGGCGTGGTGGTTCACACTTGTATTCCCAGCACGGGGTAGGCAGAGGCAGGAGGGTTGCTGTGAGTTCGAGGCTCGCCTGGGCTACATGGTGAGCTCAGGGCCAGCCTGAGCTACAAAAGAGCGAGACCTTATCTCAAAGAAAAGAAAATACAATATACCAAAACAGGACATCACTCAAACTGCCGTCAGGTTCTAAACACCCCACCTGGAAAGCGAGAGGGCAGAAAGGAAAGCCAAGACCGGAAGTGTGGCAGCAGGCACTATGAACAGCACAAGGACGCGCCCACCTCCCCGCCACGCACGCAACCGGAAATGAGGCTCAGGGTTCAGCTCAAGGACGCATGCGCGCGGCCTCTCTCGACCAATGAGAACGAAGCCAGGCCAGCCCTCGGGCGGAACTACCCTGCGCAAACAGGAAGTGTGGCGTTTTGGTCTCAGAGCGGTCGGCGGGTGTCATGGAGGCTTACGAGCAGGTCCAAAAGGGGCCCCTGAAGCTGAAAGGCGTCGCAGAGCTGGGCGTGACCAAGCGGTGAGACCCATGAACCCCGCGTTCTGCCCCTGCCCGTGACCGATTCTCGGCCTCCGGTCGACCTCACCCGCCTCCCTCTTGTTCGCCTGTCAGGAAAAAGAAGAAGGAAAAGGACAAAGCCAAGCTCCTGGAGGCGATGGGGACGAACAAGAAGAACGAGGAGGAGAAGCGGCGCTGCCTGGACAAGCGGACGCCGGCGCAGGCGGCCTTCGAGAAGATGCAGGAGAAGCGGGTGCGCGGCGGGCAGAGCCCCGGGGTCCGGCTGAGAGGATCTGGGTCCCGGGGAAATGGGGCGCGGGTTGCGGGATGCGGACTCCGGGGCGAACCTGCACGGAGCCGCAGCCCTGGCTCTGATGGTCGCGCGACGCTGGGCCGGTGGCCTTCCCTCTCTCTGCGCACGAGTTTGCCTCTGTACAGGAGTCGGGATGGTTCGTTCTCCCGACAGGGTGGGGAGGCTGGGAGAAGCGATGCAGTTGAAGTTTCAGGGCTTAGGCCAGGGCAGAGCCGGTGCTCGGCCATCTTGAAGGATGCGACCTGTGTCCGTGGCGACAGTGTCTCCTGCTGCGAGCGCGGGCGTCTCTGGAGAGAGCAGAGGGCAGGCTGCAGCGGGCCAGCAGAACCGGCCATGCTGCGCGAGAGGACTCAGTCTGGGCCAGCGGTTCTCCCGCTGCCCAGCACCTTGTGCAGACATTTAGTGTCACAGCAGGGCAGGGGAGCTGCTGGTGACCGGGGAGTGGGGCCCAGGGGGGTTGTGGACCCCTAGATGTCCACACTGCACAGTGAGCGTCCCTCACTCTGGGGGCCGATGACACAGTGAGCTGTGTCATCCTAGAGGTACACTGAGGAAAGTTGACTCCGTCTCGGGTCACATTCAGTCACGTACAAAGCCCGGCTGCACTCACTCTGCAGCACAGCCCGGACTGTCCCTGCCCCTGCCACCCACGAGTGGTGTAACAGGTCAGTTTGCATCCACGAGAAGTAGGCCAGAGTCACCCTTGTAGGGTTGTGACAGGCTAGAGCGAGTGAAGCACTTCTGTCCCTGGAATCCCTGAGGAGTGTGGCTGAGATGTTTGATTTTACTTTTTTGTGATACTGGAAGTTGAACCATAGCCTTTGCACTGACTACGTCCCCATTCTTTAAGAAAAAAATGTTTTAAGACAGGGATTTAGTTTGTAGCTCAGATTGTCTTTGAACTCACTATTAACCACTTTGCAGCTGACTGAGGTTAAACTCTCAGCGATCCTCCTGCCTCATCCTCCCAAGTGCCAGAATCACAGCTGTGTGCCACCACGCTTGGTTTTGCCTCTGCACTCCGTTGGGTTCACCTGGTGGCTCAGGGTCAGCCTGGTCAGGACAGTGACAGGCCTACCAGAGAGCTGGCCATGGGCCCCGCCAGTGAGTGCAGGGCCCGTGTGGCTTCTGTGTGTGCTACATGCCCCTGCCTTTTTTTCTGATAGACCCGGGGCCTCCCATGTCACCCCTGACTCCCTGGTCCTGCTGGTCATCAGGGTCAGGGAGGAGTATTGCAGCAGGTTGTGCTGCAGAACAGTTCCAGAATCAAATTGGGGAAAGTGGTCTGTATGTTTTATTGTTTTGTTTTGTTTTGTTTTTTGAGACAGGGTCTCGCTTTGTAGTTCAGGCTGGCCCTGAGCTCAGCCTCCAACTCACATCACAGCAATCCTCCTGCCTCTGCCTCCTGAGTGCTGGGATTACAGGCGTGAGCCACCACACCCGGCACTGTGGTGTGTGGTACTGATTGCTGCTGGGCGTGAGTCTCTGCGCTCAGTATTGTATGTCGTTGCTGGGATTGAACCTGGGCTCTTGCGTTTGCAAGACAGGCGGCAGAAACACTAAGATAAATCCCCGGCCCAATTCTTAAAATTAAATATCTGGGTGTGTTTATGGGGTGCAACCATCTCGTTACAAATTGATGCATGTGTCCAGTGTGTAATGATCAAGTCGTGGCCCCTGTGTCCACTTTCGGTGGAGCGTTGCTGGCTGCTGGGAACCTTCGCTCTGCCCGGTGTGGCTCCCACTGCTCAGTGTGTGCCCGTGGTTGGAATCAGTTCCCTGCTGTGCTACAGCCGCCCCGGGGTGTTTTAGGGTCATTTTCCCTCCTCTCTGTATTCTGATCCCCCTTCCTAGTTTCTAGTACTTTCTTCCCAAAGGGAACTGAGCCAGAGTGGCCCACGGGGCTGCGTCCTTTCCCCTCAGCCCAGAACCTGTCCCCACCCAAGCCTACAACTTACCACCTGTCTCCTCCCCGCAGCAAATGGAGCGGATCCTGAAGAAAGCATCCAAAACCCACAAGCAGCGTGTGGAGGTGAGTGTGGAGCAGCCCCAGGGGCCAGGGACGGGGCTCACCGCGGGTCCACCCCTCCAGGGTCTCACAGTGGCCGGGGCGGGGGCTCAGCCAGGAGACACGGCTGGGAGATGGGCACCACGGCTGGGAGATGTTCCGGCTCTGCCGCGCCCGGTGTCCTGTCGGGCTCAGGCGACGTGGCGTCTCTGTTCCTCAGGACTTCAACAGGCACCTGGACACCCTCACTGAGCACTACGACATCCCCAAAGTCAGCTGGACCAAGTAGGCACAGCAGAGTGCTCTGGAAACTGCCCACTCCGCCCCGTGTCTGCTGCCCCTTGGCCGGTGCTTTCGGAAACTGTCCTGTCGTCCTGAAACCTGATTAAAATCACACCGACTGTCCCTTTACTTCACGTTGATTTTCTCAGTCGCGCAGAGGGGAAAGCCCCAGGTGGGCTGGACCGGAAGGTTGGAGACTCTCCTGAGGGTGATTGTCACGGAAAACGGGCCATCCCCAAGTCACATCGCGTACCCAGGCCACCAGCTGCCATCGCCTGGGTGGCAGCCCCTCTGGTGTGGGCCCACACTGCTTTTCGGCTGTGGACCCTGCCACAAGACCTGGGCAGATGATGGCCTCGCCACCAGCACGAGTCACCAGTGCCTGTGTCTGCGGCAGCAGCGCTGCTCACTAGCACAGCTTCTGGTGAAGGCCTTGGCTCCAGAGGACATGTCGGAGTTGGCGCCCAGGGCCCTGGCAGACAGGACAGAGGAAGTGAGTGCCGGCCTGGACTGTGTGTGAAGTGCAGGATAAAGCGATGTGTGTCTCGGTATTGTCGTCAGGGTGCCGGCTCCTAGGACACCCCGGAACCACTGCCTCTGGGATTATCACACCTGAGCGGTGTGCGTGGTGCAGAATTACTACTCACCTGGGAAACGTTAAGTGGCGTGCTGCTAGGCCAGGTCTGGGCCTGAAGGCAGCGGGGCCCACGTTGAGCAGCCTTTGTCCAAGACCGTGGGCCCAGAAGTGGCCTGGATTTCAGGCCTATGGGGTTTGAAATATTTGCATATGCATAATAAGGTGCTGGGGAGGGGACCCAGGTTTAGACAGGTCATCCCCATTTCACAAGCCTGTCCACACAGCCTGGGGGTCGTTCCATGCGGTATTGTTACTAGTATTCTGTGGTACATAATAAACAATAAATGATGTCTTTTGTTTTGGGGGTGGTTTTGAGACAGGGTCTCGCTTTGTAGTTCAGGCTGGCCTTGAACTTACTATGTAGCCCAGGCTAGCCTCAAACTCACAGCAGTCCTCCTGCTCTGCCTCCCGAGTGCTGGGGTTACAGGTGTGAGCCACCACACCTTGCATTGGGGTATGTGGTTACCAAAGATTGAACTCAGGACCTAGCACTTGCCAGGCAGACGCCAGAACCACTGAGCTCAATCCCTGGCCCTTAGTGGTGTAGTTTTATATGATATTTTTAATAGTTGTGTGTGTGAGACAGTTCCATAGTGTGGGGTTGTCCTTGTACCATGTCAGTTCAGAAAGGCATGGAATTTTGGAGCGCTGCAGATTTTGACTTTAGGATGCTGTATTTGTTTTGTTAGCTTGCTGTCAGGGAGCCTTCTAGAAAGGTGGTTTGCCAAGTTTTGTTTACTGTAGATGGAACTTTTGCACGGAGCTACATTCCCAGCCTTTAGTATTTTTGAGACAGTCTAGCAAAACTGCTGGGATACCCAGGTTGGACTTGAATTTTTGATCGTCCTGTCTCAGCTTCCCAGAGTAGTGGGGGGACACCAGGCTCAGGAAGTAGCTGCAGTCTCTAGCAGTGTGGAAAGGCCATGTGGTGCTGAGCATATTCAGTCTGCACAGCTGCTGCAGAGCCTCACAACTTAAGATGGGGTTTTTCCACCCTAGGTGTGCAGACTGACTGCTCAGCTGGGTCCTGTGGGCACTGGTGCTCCCAGCCAGGAACTGCAGGTGGCATCTCAGCTCTGGGGCCCTCCATTCACAAGAGTTGTGTGCCTTGCCAAGCATAGTGGTACATACCTGTAATCCTAGCACTCAGGACACTGAGGCAGGAAGATTGCTGCAAGTTCGAGCCCCCCCACCCCTCGCAAAAAAGGAAGAATATAATGGAAAAGGCAGTGCGGCCTGCTGTAGAACTGTCAAATTGGACCCTGGGCTGCCTGCATCTACCCCTTATTTTTTATTTAGAGACAGGATCTAGTAAATTACCAAGGCTGCCTTCGAGCTTGTAAGTCTCCTGCCTGAGCCTCCAGAACAGCTGGGGTCACAGATGTGCAGCACGGTGCTCAGGTGAGATGTCTATATGAGCCACCTTTTAATAAAAGGCGTCTGAAGCCAGGGACCCAGTTAGGAAGTTCCCTCTGGCTGCTCCGATGGCTCCCAGCACTGCCTGCCCTCTGCTTCCTGTCAGTGTCAGGGGTTAGGCTCAGCAGAGACTTCCTGCAGAGCAGCCCTCAACAAAATGCCATGGGGTTAAGGCAGGGGTCGAGGTCAGCAGGGGCAGCCCACACAAAAGGAAGGTGCAGAGCAAGGAAAAGCAACAGGAGCCCGCGGTGTGTCACTTGCCCTCACCCCGAGCCCTGCCTGCTTGTGACGGCGGTAGACGGAGAAGCCTGAACTGTGGGCCTGGCAGAGGCCCTGGCTCCTGCGGGTGCCCAGCACATCCTGTCGGCTGACAACTGCGTCTGCATCACACATGTCGGCACTGCCTGAGGAGTAAGACAGGCCTTCTCCACTCCTCCAGTGTGGAAAATGAGCAAGGAGAGTTTTAAAATACTGGTTAAAAAAAAAAAGCCTGTACAGGCCGGAACAGGAGATTGCAGTTGACACGTGGACTAGATCAGGGCCGCTGGGCTGCAGAGGAGTTAAGTGGTGGGGTAGGTGGGTTCTTCCTGTGTACCTCCAGCCACCCCAGCACAGCCTGACCGGCCTCCTGTCGGGACAGCAGCGTTAGATTCGCACAGCCAAGACCCCCACTGCGAACGGTGCGCTCAGGGATTTGGATGGCTGATGCTGGAGATCTGAGGTGGGGCTGAGCTGGTGATGCTAGCCCTGGACAGCGCTGCAGATAAGACGACCCTCAGCCGAGAGGTCTGACTGCAGAGCAACAGAACTAATCAACTGCCAAGACTCAGGCTGAAACCCCTTAAGTGAGTGTCAAGTGACAATCAGGCTGTGTCTCGTGACAGGTGTAAGTCAAGATCCAGCACTGCGTGGAGCCTACTCATTACTGTATTGACCACTTTCCCAAATTGCACCCAGCCCTCTGCTGAGGTTTTGGAAGCCCACAGCTAATTCTAGCCAAAATGAGTAAAGCACAAACATTGCAGAGCTGCTTGGAAAAGTGACAGAGGTGGCAGCAAGAGACTAAGGATGTAACAAAAAGAAAGCTGTATTTAAAAGAAAATGCCAAAGGTCCTATTTAAAGTGTGGCTTCACTGCAAACAGGATGTGGGCAGACCAAAGGAGGCTTGGAATATCCAAAGGGAGATGGCTTTCTAAAGGGAGGGGCGTGGCTGGGGCATTAAGTTCAGAAAGCCCCTCATGCAGGGGTACGTGCCTATGATCCCAGCAGTCAGGAGGCTGAGGCAGGAGGATCACCTCGAAGCCAGCCTGGGCTACATAGTGAGCTTAAGGCCAAACTGAACTTCAAAGCAAGATCTCAACTACAAAGAGTGTTACTCGGGTGACATATTCAGCCTGCTCAGTGAACTCAGTTACCTCCAGGGAGCACGACAGCTATTCTCAAGTTGGCAGATAAAGAGGTTGCATGCAAAGCCAAACTGGAATTATGGGGCAACAAGGAAAGGTGGGATTTTTGATGTATTAAAAAGTAAAATATCTGAAATTAAGAATGTATTGAATGCTCTAAGAAAATGCACAAGCCAGGAAAAAAAAATTAGCAAGGAGTCTGAAACAGGGCCACCTTCTCCCCGCCAGCGCAGGACCTCAGCTTCCCAAAGACTTTACTCATCGCCTCCCAACCAGAGACCCAAAGTGAGGTAGGACGGAGGGGCCCAGGGCCTGTTTATGAACAGGCCAGGTGAAGCCACTGTCGTGCTAGATGACAGAGTGCGTGAGGCTGCAAGTGCTGGAGGCCATAAGAGCCTGTCAGACACTCCCATCTCTTCCGTATGTTCTGTTACTGTCAGGATGGAGTACCCTGGGGTTGCACAGAAACCCACTCCCCTCTCCAGCCTCTTAGCTCTCTGAAGCAGGGTTTTCTGCAGTGCAAGAGGTCAAAATGAGATTATGGAGTGGACGGGACCTAGGCAGCATACTTCGTGTGTCGCTGTTATCACCCCAGATGGGGCTGTCCAGGTGCAGGAAAGCAAGTTCAGGACTCCCACTGACTGCACGTGGTCAGCTGTGTAATTATCTCCTTATATGTTACAATGTAATTATAGAAGAAATAAAGCACACAAAAAGCGTAGTGTGCTTGCATCATCCTGAAACCACCTGCTACCCCTAGTCCTTTTAAAAACTGTATTCCACGAAGTGGGTCCACGAATTGGCCGTTGAAAGCCCAGCACCTGGCCAGCTGTCCTGCGGGTGAACGTGGTCCTCCAGATCTGCAGCTGTAAAGTGAGCTTCCTTCTGTGCATGAATCGATGCCAGGAGATCAGACTACAGAGGTGCATTGATTTTAGCTGAAAAGCGCAGGAAGCGGGATGCCGACGACCTGGGTGGACAGCACCCAGTTCTCCACGACTAACGGAACGGGCGCCACGCAACTGCCTAATCGGTCCGCTGTGCACGGGCCGACAGGACACTCGCTGCCCAGTAACACGTGTCCCGCTGAGGCCCTGGGGCGCGGTCACACGAGCGCACTCCGGCATTCACGGCTGGCCAGGGCCTGTTCCCTGACGCAAGCTGCACTGACAGGTCCAGACAAGGACTGTGCTGGGCGTGACTTCTGTCCCTGCGGCCCCACCTGCCTTCCTTCCTAGATTCCCCCACCAGACCGAAGGCGCCACAGGGCCAGGACCAAGGCGGCTTCATCCTCATGCTGTCACCCAGCCAGGCCCGGAAGAGAGCTTTTCTGTCCGCCTGGCTTTATTATAGCGCAGGCCATAGAGAAAACCCGGATTCGGAAGACCCCGCCCCCCCGCCCCGCCCCGCCCCGCCCCGCCCCTAGGGCTCACTTCCGGAATGTTCTGAGGGGGCGAAAAATTTGGTCACATAATGTGTACTGCGCCTGTGCCCAATCCATCCGGCGCCTGCGCACTGCACGCCGCTCCTCCTGGACCGGACATAACGGTCCGCGCGCGGCTCCCGGGCCGGAAGTAGAGGGAAGTCGCGGGGCGCGCCGGCCTCACTCAGCGCCGGCAGGGGAGAGCCGTTGCCGCTGCGCTCGGCGCTTCTAGGGCCTTTCGCAGCCGCCATGTCCGCCAGCGCCATCTACGTGCTGGACCTGAAGGGCAAGGTACTCAAAGCTCCCACACTTCGCGTTGCCAGGCAACCTGGGGGCCTCGCCCCGAGTGAGACCCACCCTGTTGCTAGGTAACTGGCGGAAGGGCCCTAGCCTGGGGAGAGTCCCGGAGGCAGATAAGCCTGTTCCTAGGACCCTTCCATTGCTAGGTAACAGACGGTGGTCTCGGCTCTGCGGCCCCCCTTTGTTGCTAGGTAACGCGGGGGAGGCGGAAGCCTCATACCCAGGTAATGCGACGACAACGTCCCCGCCCCCAAAGTTGGGTTCTAGCGACCCTTGGCCCAGCGGGGAGGCGTGGCAGGCCGGCGCGCCCTGGCCGTCGCCTGCTCTGTCAGCCCTCCGCTTTATCCTGAGGCGGTTTCTCGACCTTCTTCCAAAGGCCAGGCTGGGGAAGTGGGTAGTGCAAGTGTAAACTGAGGCACGGTGGCGACCAAGCCTGCTGAGGTTGCATGGATGTGGCAAGACGTAGCAGTCTAGGAGTCCACCCGGGATTTTCCGTGCGCGGAGCTGGGATTTGCAGAGAACCTGCCCAGTGTGCTGGGTCCAGGGTACAGGCTGGAGAGGACCCTCGCTCAAACACTTGATAAGCAGACTCACGCTGCCACCGTTCAGCCTTGTGTGACAGGAACGGTTCCCCAAGAGCTCGAGTTCAGAGTACCCTGGAGGTCACCTGCAGAGCCCCTAGTATTTGAGGCAGAAGACTTTTATTTCTGGTGCTGAGTCCTAACCAAGCTCCCCCGCCCCGCAGGCTGTAGTCTGCCCCTGGGCTCTGCCCTACTCCTGGGCTCTGCTGTATCCCAAACACTTCTTTTCCTCAGCACTGGGGATTGACGCCAGGGTCTCAAGCTGAGCTCCGTCCCTGTTCTTTATATTTTTTATTTTGAGACAGGGTTTGGCTCAGTTGCCCAGGCTGGGCTGGAACTTGTAACCGTCCTGCCTCAGCCTTCCCAAGTGCTGGGAGGACCACCACGCACAGCTCTGTAAGCTTCTTAATGGAAGGTCTGTCTGGGCCTGGAGAACTGGGCAGCCACCCTCCCCCGAGGCTGTCCCAGGTGGACAGTGAGTGACTGTCTGGTCTCCCTCGTGGGAACGAGAACAGGTGTGGCCACGTCAGACAAGGCCCACATTCATCGCAGGGACACGTGGGTGTCCCATCCTCCTGTGTGTCCTAGAAGCTGCAGCAGGTGAGCAGCAAGATGCTGCCCCTGCTGGAGTCGGGGTGCGTAAGTGGATGTCCCCCAGGGCCCGCACACCCTGGAGCGGCTGGCGATCCTGCCCAGCTGCTGCGCCCGTCTCAGCCTTGCGTCCCTTGAGCAGACTTCTTTTGTGAGCCCCGCGGGCAGCTGTGACCCTGTGGTTGTGCAACCCCTGCCTCACTCTGGGCCCGCTCTCCTCACGGTGAGGCCGCGTGCCGCGTGCAGACTCACGAGGCGGGGCAGCCCCGGCACGGCCGCAGTGCCAAGGCCTCTCCAGCTGCCAGGGATGCCGCCAGGCACTTGGCCCAGTAGCATCCGGGCCAGGGATACGACCCCAAGTAAGTAGCTTCTCGGCCTGGTAGGGGAGGTTGTACAAGGCTCCCCAGCAGAGCGTGCTGGCCAGGCTGGTTTGAGAAAGTGACAGGTAGCGGTCAGGTGGGGAAGTGTCCCTGTGGCAGGAAGGTACCTGGCGCGCAGCAGACGTGGTGGGCCGGCACTGAGAACTCCCAATGGGACTGTTGAGGTGAATGGAAGGAGGCACCCCCGGGAGACAGGCCACACTCCTCCTGGGCCTCCTGCGCCAGGCAGGCCGTGGGAGCAGAGAAGGAAGCAGTGCGGGAGGCGCTGTGCCCCCGCCCCGAGCCCCGAGGGGCCCCCCACGTCCCACTTCCGGAGCGGTGCCTCACTTCCTCTCCGCCTGCTGGCCCTGCCTTGGGTCCCCAGGCTGAGCAGTCACCTGGAGGCTGCAAGGCCTGACCCTGGCCGCTGCCCCTCACTGTGGGCTGTGGCTCCCATCGCTGCCCTGTCATGCGGTGGCACCTTGTGGTCCAGCTCAGCCCCCCACCGGGACCCCACAGCCACTAAGACTTGGTGCTGGCCCTGCTGTCTCGAGGCTCAGGAGCAGCACCACTGTCTCTGCAGTCACCCCTCTGTCCCTCATCTCCATGTCCACCCGGCGAAGGACACAGACATCACACGCGGGGGGAGGGGGAGATGAGCGTGGCGCTCGTGGCCCGTGGGCCGTGGCCGGCGTGGACAGAGTGCAGTGGAGGGAGCCTCCCTGGGCAGATGCGGGCTGCAGCCTGTCCCGAAGGCCGAGGTGCCTGGGCTGGGATCGGTGCCCTTCCGGGCACCAGACCCGCCCTGCCGCTGCACAAGGAGCCTGCCTCCCTGCAGCCTGGCCCTCGGCTGATCCAGCCTGCTGTCCTACACCCCACCCCCCGTCCCAGGCCGGCTTGGTGGTACCCATCTGTGATCCCAGACTGGGGGGCTGAGGCGGGAGGACTGCAAGTCAGCCCTGCCTGGGCAGCTTGGCCAGACCCTGTCTCTTAATACAAATAAAAGGACTGGGCATAGCTCAGCGCTGCCAGTCCAGCCCCAGCTCCGGTGTGAGTGAGTGAGTGAGTGGCACTCCTGTGAGGCTGTCTCCCAGGAAAGGCTGTGGAGAGGCCACCACCTCCCCTGACAGCCCCCCCCACAGGTGCTCGTCTGCCGGAACTACCGCGGTGACGTGGACATGTCGGAGGTGGAGCATTTCATGCCCATCCTGGTGGAGAAGGAGGAGGAGGGCGCGCTGTCGCCCATCCTGGCCCACGGTGGCGTGCGCTTCATGTGGATCAAGCACAACAACCTCTACCGTATCCCTTGGCGAGGGCCCAGGGCACACCTGTGGTGGCCCGTGCTGAGTGATGTCCCATCCCAGTGGGTGGCCGGCCTGGAGTGCACCGGGAAGACCTAGGAGCTGCAGGCAGACTGTGCCAGAGCAGCCTGGGCCACCGGGGTGGAGGGGTGGGGACAGGGCATGTGCGGCGAGGTGGCGCCCAAGGGCCTGGATGCCCACCCCGAGAGCGCTAGCCGGCCCTCTCAGGTCCTGGTCCCCAGCTCTGCGGGGAAGGCCTGGCTTTGAGGCGGGTCCTCCCAGGGCCACTGGAGGTGGCCCTGGAGCCCCTCGGGGTGACCCATGCCACCTGGCTGTGCTGCTGACAGTGCCCTGGGGACCTCTGGGTTCCCCCGCTTAGACGCAGTGCTCTCTGGGAGGCCCAGGACACTCCAAAGTGACAGGCTGCTGGCCCCTGGAAGGCGGCCGTCGTCTGACATCCCCTGAAGCTGCCCGCTGGGCTGGCTGCCCACGCGTGGGAGGAGCCCGCTGGAGTACAGGGCCTCCATGCGAGGGTGGCAGCAACAGCCCTAGGCTCCACCCACCTCCTTAGGAAGTGGCGCTCCCCCTGTGCACTGCTGTCCCCTGAGCTTGCCACGGCCAGCACTGGCACACACACAGGACATGCAAGGCACAGCATGGCTGCTGAGCAAGAGGCAAGAGGGGCAAGGGCTTCCCGCTTCCACAGCCAAGACCGAGGGCAGGCTTGCCCTGGCTGCGTGCGGGTCCGGCCCAGCCGCCTGGCTCTGGAGAAAGGCCCGAAGGCCCGCCCCTGTCACCACTGTGCCACCGCTCCCTCAACCGGGCCCCAGGCCCGGCCCATTTTATTTTATTATTATTTTATTTTTTTGAGGCGGGCCCCTAAGCCCCCCAGGCTGGCATCAGACCTGCAGTCCTCCAGCCTTGGCCTCAGCTCCAGCGTGCTGGCCCAGCGTGCCTAGCCCCCAGCTACTTTTTTTCCTTCTGCAACAGTCCCACTAGACTGCCCAGCCTGGCCTCCAACTTATACTGTCCTGCCTCAGCCGCCGAGGAGCTGGGCATACAGGGCTGCACCACGATGCCAGGTTCCCATGCTGCTTGCCTCGTCTTGAGGCAGCAGGGCCAGGTCTGGCAGTGGCCAGGGCAGCAGGGGAGGCGGCAGCTGCCGGACAGGACAGGAGCAGGGAGACTCCTTAACGAGGCCATTGCAGTCGTCGCCACATCCAAGAAGAACGCGTGCGTGTCGCTGGTGTTCTCCTTCCTCTACAAGGTGGTGCAGGTGAGGCCCAGGGCCCCTGGAGGGCCACCACAGCCCAGCCGTCGGGCGCCGGCTGGGCCTGCAGAGCTCCCAGCCCTCTCCCCACGCGCCGCCAGGTGTTCTCCGAGTACTTCAAGGAGCTGGAGGAGGAGAGCATCCGGGACAACTTTGTCATCATCTATGAGCTGCTGGACGAGCTCATGGACTTCGGCTACCCCCAGACCACGGACAGCAAGATCCTGCAGGAGTGAGTGGGCCTGGCCGCGGAGCGCCCGGGTGCCCCTCCCGTCTGGTTGGCACGTGCCCCTCAGCCCCATCCCTTTCTGTTTTCTTTTGGGGCACGATCTGGCTGATGGCCCAGACTAGTCAGACGTGACCCTCCCGCCCGGTAGCTGGATGACAGGGGCACGCCACACCCGGCCATGCCCACTTCCTGTCTCCTCCTGACGGTCTCCTGGGATCCCCGAAATGAGCACCTGAGGCCACTGACCCCGGGGTCCAGTGGGCTCTGGACATGGGAGGTGGTTGAGTTGGAAGCGACTGCAGGGGACCCACGGCCGACACTCCAACCTGTCCGGGCCCGCAGGTACATCACGCAGGAAGGCCACAAGCTGGAAACGGGCGCCCCGCGGCCCCCAGCCACCGTCACCAATGCTGTTTCCTGGCGCTCAGAGGGCATCAAGTACCGGAAGAATGAGGTGTTCCTGGACGTCATCGAGTCTGTCAACCTCTTGGTAGGTGCCGCCGCCGTCTGCCATGTCCTGTCCCCTTTTGTCCAGCCTCTGCCCCGAAAGGACACGTGCATTTCCAGGTGGGCAGGTGAGCAGTGGCGGTGCAGCTACAGGGAGGTATGGACGTGAACCCCTACTTGGCCGTGTGAAGCCCAGAAGTAGGGTGCTAGGCTCTTAAAAGTGGCTACGGGCCGGGCGTGGTGGCTCACACCTGTAATCCCGGCACCTAGGAGAAAGAGGCAGGAGGGCTGCTGTGAGTCTGAGGCTCACAGCACAGTGGACTACATAGTGAGCTCAGGGCCGGGCTGAGCCACAAAGCGAGACCCTGTCTTAAAGGACAAAAGCAGCTGTGAGACTCTGGACCCGCGTGCGGTGGCCCTGTGGGCACCTCCCAGCCTGGGGGGACCCCTGGCTCTGTATCTTTCTGGCATTTGAAATCGGGTCACTTGTCTTCTTACTGTTGAGGGTTGAAAGTTCTTTGTACGTTCTGGACCTCAGTCCTCGCGGGTGTGTTATTCTCGTAGCTGTCTCTGTTTGTCTTTTGGGATGGAATCTCACTGCACACGGTTCAGGCCGGCCTTGAACTCACAGCGAGCCACCTCCTCAGCCCCGCCCCGAGTGCTGGGGTGGCCGAAATGCAGGGCTGCACCACCGCAAGTTCTTGCGTTTTTTCATGGTCCTGGCACGGAGCCCAGGACCGTACACGTGCTGCGCTAGCGCTCACCGAGGGCCACCCCAGACGCACTTCACTGTGAGGCAGGATTCGAGCTGCCCTGCGCCGGCACAACTGGGCTGCAGGCCTGTGCCACCACGCTGGTACAGCGACTCTTGGAGAGCAAACATTGTAACTGTGGGGAGCCCTGACTACGGTGCTCCTGTTGTGGGCTGGGCACTGGGGCGAAGCCTCCTCCGTGTGTCCGGAAATCTCTGCAGACCCACACTGCATTTAGATCTGTGACGGTTTTGAATTAAGTCTTACACAGGGTGTGAGGTTTTTACCCAATTTGTTTCACATATAAAATAATTTTTTCCCACAGCACCAGGGATCAGACTCAGAACCTTGTACCTGTAGAACCTTTGAGCTACACCCTGGCCCACGTGCAAGTCATTTTTGCTGTCCCCACACCATTTTCCAGGACAGCTGCCCTTCTGCTGAAATGCAGTACCCCACTCATGCACTCCCCAGCTGCTCAGAGCGGGGTGGCTATGCCAGGAGGCCAGAAGCCAGGCCCTCTGTGAAGGTCAGGGTCCACCGCCACACCTGGCGCAGACACGGTGGGCAGTGCAGTGGGGGAGCAGCCTGACTGATCCCTGCAGGAGCACAGAGTGTGTGCCCGGGTGGGTATCTGTCCACCTGACGGGCTCGGCTCCTTCTGCGCCTGCGCAGGCCTTTGCGGTCTGGAGTGGGCGGGAGTTGTGTGTCTTGGGTGTCTCTGGGCCACAGAGGTCTGGCGCTCTGTGTGAGGCTGTGTTCTCCGGAGTTGGGGTCCCTGCACCTCAGCGAGCCCCACTAGGAGGGAGGGCCCTCCGGGGGCAGGGCAGGTCTGGCAGCCTCCTGGTCACAGCGTGCAGTGCCCTTGGGCTCTGCGTCTCCCGTGTGTCGCTGCTAGTGCTTAGGTGGCTGGAGTCTGCAGTCCTGAGACTCGTGGTGTGACTGCTCTGCACTGTATCTGCTGCCAGTCTCGGGCGCTAGTGTCCATAAGGAACCAACCAGGAAGGGATACTTCTTGTTTTCTGAAATAGATTATGTAGACTTGGATTTCAATCTTTTTTTCTTGAGACAGGGTCTTGCTGTGTAATTCAGGCTGGACTTGCACTCACAGTGATCCTCCTGTCTTAGCCGTTCAGTACTGGGACGACAGGCGTGTGCCACCAGGCCCAGCCTAAGTCTTCTTTAAAAGCTGTTAAAATTCACCAGGGAAACACCCTGAGTCTGGAGACGGGTTCCTGGCCGATTTGCAGTGGCAAGGTCCAGCCCCGGGCTTCACTGAGTTAATCCCCAACTCCCCCAACCTTTTTTTTTTTTTTTTAGGTTTTTTTGAGACAGGGTCTCACTTTGTGGTTCAGGCTGGCCCTGAGCTCAGCCTCCAACTCACATTACAACAATCCTCCTGCCTCTGCCTCCCGAGTGCTGGGATGACAGGCGTGAGCCACCATGCCTGGCACTGTGGTATGTGGTACTGGTTGCTGCTGGGCATGAGTCTCCACACCCAGTATTGTATGTGGTTAACCCAGGATCGAACCCGGGCCCTTGTGCTTGCAAGACAGGCGCCGGAACCACTGAGCTAAATCCCCAGCCCCAGCCCCCCCCCAGCCCCTTTTTAAGAAATTTTATTTTGGTGGGCTGGGGATTTAGCTTAGTGGCTCTGGTGTCTGCTTGGTAAGCACAAGGTCCTGCGTTCAACCCCCAGTAGCTAACACCTGTAATCCCAGCACTTGGGAGGCAGAAGCAGGAGGACTGCTATGAATTCAAGACTAGCCTGCGCTACATAGTGAGTTCAGGGCCAGCCTGAACTACAAAGCGAGGCCCTGTTTCAAAAAGCGGAAATTATTTTAAGACAAGGTCTCACTAAGTTGCTAGGCTAGAAGTTGGGATCCCCCTGCCTCAGCCTCCTGACTGCTGTGATTAGAGATACACGGCACTACACCTGGCAGAGTCAGCTTTGGGCCTCTCTGGTTTTCTGGTTGCTTTTCAGCCTCACTGTCCGCTGCTGTCTCTGGTGCCGCCTCCCGGTGGCCGCCTTCTCCCTGGAGCTGCAGGCAGAGCTCGGAGGCTTTCTCGTCTAGCATGGACCTTGAGGGCTGCAAACCTCTTGTGGGCCCTGCTGGCCCAGCCCAGTCTGCAGTGGGCCTCCTCTCTGTCCCCTGCTGCTCTCAGAGGGCTGGAGCCAGCCACTCACCTGCCACCTCTAGGCCCAGCGAGCACGAGCTCCGTCCCTCTCC
Organism: Petromus typicus; assembly: GCA_004026965.1. NCBI lineage: Eukaryota > Metazoa > Chordata > Mammalia > Rodentia > Petromuridae > Petromus > Petromus typicus. The sequence continues at coordinate 17,730 of PVIR01022122.1, forward strand.
CCTCTCTCGGTGGCCCGGACTCTGGGCTTCCTGAGCAGTGTCTCTTCCACCAGAAGCTGCCGCTGATATTCCCACAGAGGGACAGCGATGGGTGGGCTCGGCTGCCGAGACGCCAGCAGCTGCCAGAGTCGGGTGGGAGTCAGCACTACCTACTGGCGTCCTGGCCCAGCCCGAGAGCTCGACAGCTCTGCTGCTGTCTCCATCTGCAAACTGCAGTAAGGAGGTGGCCTGCGGACTGCAGGGGACGTCCCTCAGGGCCGTGGGCCCGCATCACAGCCCTCAGGAGGCTGAGGCAGGAGAACCACAAGCCAGAGCCCAGCCGAGGCGCCTTAGTGACTGAGCAAGACCCTGAGTCAAGATAAAAACTAAAAGGTCCAGGGACGCCGTTCAGTGCAAAGGCCCTGTTCAGTCCCGGCACTACAGAAGACTGAGGACTTTAAAAGAGCACACAGTGCTCTGGGCTGCCCCTGTGGTTTCCTTCTGCCCCGTGCTGTCTGAGGAGGGGCTTCCACAGTGTCGGGCCCTGGGGCGACCAAGGCTGGCTGCTTCGCCGTGCCAGTACGCCACGCAGGAGGGACGTGTGCGCTGCCATCCCTGCCGGGCTGCTGTGAGCCCCGAGCACCCCCCAGCGCCGTCTGTGGTCTGTGCCTGCCTGCGCCCTCGCCTTCCCGCGACCCTCCCCTGCTGCCCGTTGGCCGCTGGCTGGCTGGGCAGGAGGCTCCGCCTGGTGTCGCTCCGCTCAGCTCCCTGCTTTGGGCACTTTGAGTTCCGGCCATGCGTTCCGACCCTTCCCAGCGCTGCAGTTTGCTCCCCCAGGAGCTGAGAGTGCCCGGTAGTGCCCTGCTGTGCCACCTGGCCCGCTCAGCGGTGCTGCTGTCTGGCAGCGGCTGTGCTGCGCACCCGGACCTGCAGGCGGGCAGAGTCTAGCCTCTCCCCCGCCATCTTCTGGACTGCCTGTTTCACAGCTGGCACTGCCCCAGGGCCTCTGCCCCCTGTGCATTCTGTACCTTATTTTCTTTGCTGGGAAGAGTAGATAATTTCTTTTATTATTCTTGCTGCTGTTGTTATGCAGTCCTTCACAGTGAGCTGTGTCCCCAGCCCTTTCTGAGACAGGGTCTCACTAAGGTGCTTGGTTTCCCAGGCTGGTCTTGAGCTTGGAGTCCTCCTGCCTCCGCCTCACAGAGTGCTGGGAGGACAGGGGTGCACCGCGCCCAGCCTGCTCTCTGTGGACTGGCCTTTCTGGTCCTGAGCGCAGGAGCCTGAGTTTATTGGCGATCGGGAGTCCCTGCAGCCGCATTTCCTGCCGAGTGTCCCCGGGAGCTCTGGAGCCCCAGCGCTGCGGTGCCCCCACTGGGACTCTAATGCCACACTGCTGCCAGGCCACACGTACACTGGCCCACTGGGAAGCCCTCGGGGTGCCTGGGGCCTCCATGGGCGTGGGCCCAGGCCGACCCACCTCACCCTATCCTGCAGCTCAGCTTGGCCTGGCGTCTGTGACCCAGCGGCGGTCTCAGGAGGTGGCACTGGGATGGCATGAGGGCCAGCACACAGCCAGGGCACGGAGGGCGGGCTGTGGCTGTCCCAGGTCTCCTCCACGGCCTGCAGGGCTGCCCTGGAGGCTGAGCCCCAAGGTCTCAGCAGCCTGCTGCCAGCCTCCACGCAGTGGCCCCTACTCCAGACACCGCAGGCTGCGCCCAGCCCCTGCGGAGCTCAGGGCGTGGGTGCGGATCGGCTCCGAGTCTTTGCCAACCTTGGACCTGGCTGTGCCGATGTTGCTTTGGGGCGTGGTTCTAAGACGGGGTGCTGGGGAGCAGGCTCGGCCCAGGACGGCGCTCACAGGCCAGGGCAAGGCGGCCGAGAAGACAGCATGGCCGCAGGTGCCAGGCGAAGGGCTTCCCCCTCGGGGTGCCCGGCTGGGGGCAAGGACAGCAGGAGGAGGGGCCGGGCCAGTGGGGCAGAGCCGGCCATCCCAGCGCCCTGGGAGGCTGCCGCAGGCGAATCCAAGGTCCAGCCGCATCTGGACAAAACGAAAGGGGCTGGAGGGGCAGCTCTGGGGACCGTGCTTCCATCCCGGCGGCCAGGGGTCCGCTGCACGTCCGGCTGAGCGCTGCGTCTCTGCCCACTGCCCAGGTCAGTGCCAACGGCAACGTGCTGCGCAGCGAGATCGTGGGCTCCATCAAGATGCGGGTCTTCCTGTCGGGCATGCCGGAGCTGCGCCTGGGCCTCAACGACAAGGTCCTCTTCGACAACACGGGCCGTGAGTGCCGGGCGCCCTCCCGGGGCGGCTCCGGGGGCGGGGCGGGGCCCTGGAGGACTGGGGTGCCGAGCCGCGCCGCGCCGCGCGCCCTCCGCAGGCGGCAAGAGCAAGTCGGTGGAGCTGGAGGACGTGAAGTTCCACCAGTGCGTGCGGCTCTCGCGCTTCGAGAACGACCGCACCATCTCCTTCATCCCGCCCGACGGCGAGTTCGAGCTCATGTCCTACCGGCTCAACACCCACGTGAGTCCCAGCCACGCCCGGGCAGGGCCGGGGCTCCGGGCGCGGCCAGCCAGCCGGGTGTCCCGTGTTCCTGCAGGTGAAGCCCTTGATCTGGATCGAGTCGGTGATCGAGAAGCACTCGCACAGCCGCATCGAGTACATGATCAAGGTGGGCCCAGCCCGCGGGCGGCGGTGGGGGCGGGGCGGCGGGGAGACAGCCTCCGTCCTGACCCGCGGACCCGCAGGCCAAGAGCCAGTTCAAGCGGCGCTCGACGGCCAACAACGTGGAGATCCACATCCCCGTGCCCAACGACGCCGACTCGCCCAAGTTCAAGACCACGGTGGGCAGCGTCAAGTGGGTGCCTGAGAACAGCGAGATCGTGTGGTCCATCAAGTCCTTCCCGGTGAGGCGCCCCTGCTGCACGGGTCCCCCGCTGGTGGGGGCGGAACCCTGGGGCCTCCCCCCGGCCACGTCTCCGGCTCTTACTCAGCTGCCCACGCGCAGCTTTTTCTTTTCTTTTCCTTTTTCTGGGTGGCCCTGGGGGTGGAACCTGGCACCTTTGCACCGAGTCGCTTTTGTTTCCTGAGTCAGGGTCTCCAGCTGCCCTGCCCGGGCCCGGGGGGCGTGTCCGGGGGCGGGGCGTGTGGGCGGGGCGCGGGGCGGGGCGGCGCTGAGCGAGCCCCTGTGCAGGGTGGCAAGGAGTACCTGATGCGGGCGCACTTCGGGCTGCCCAGCGTGGAGGCCGAGGACAAGGAGGGCAAGCCGCCCATCAGCGTCAAGTTCGAGATCCCCTACTTCACCACCTCGGGCATTCAGGTGCGCAGGGCGCGGGCGGGGCGGGGCGGGGACGGGGGTGGGCGGGGACGGGGGCGGGGCGGGGACGGGGTGGGCCCGCCCACCCGGTGCCAGGCTCAGGGCGTCTCCCGCAGGTGCGCTACCTGAAGATCATCGAGAAGAGCGGCTACCAGGCGCTGCCCTGGGTGCGCTACATCACACAGAACGGCGGTGAGCGCGGGGCGGGGCGGGCCGGGCCGGGCCGGGCCGGGCCGGGCTTCCGGCGGGACTGACAGCACTCCCCTCCCGCGGCCCCAGACTACCAGCTCCGGACCCAGTGAGGCCGCGCCGGCCGGGACCCCAGCTGCGCTGACCGACCTGCCGCCCGCGGCCCCGCTCGGCCGGGGCGGACCCCTGTCCCGCGGCCCTGGCTGCCGAAGGCTGCACGGCCGCGACGACGGCGCCGCGCCCTGCGTGCCCCTGGGTCTGGAACCCGAGTTGCGGACGGCCGGGGCGTCCGGGCAGCGCCGCGCCGGCCGCGCGACGGTGACATTAAACGTTCACTTGGCCACGCGGTTTGCTCTGTCCGCCGCCCCTGGCGCCGTCTCTCACGCCCGAGGAGGGGCCAGGCCCCGCACTGCAGCTGCGGCCGGAGGAAAGCGGGTTCGGGCTCCCCGCGCCCTCCTCCCACGCCGCCCGCCCCGCGCGGCCTCGGAGCCGGCCCTCACCTCCCCGATCCGGGAGGCCGAGCGGGCCTCGGCTCGGCAGCAGCCTGCGACGCGGTGCGCGTGTTTGAGGACGCGCGTCCACGATCCCGAGGGCCGGGGCGGGGGTGGCAGGGTGGGGTGCGGCCTGCAGCATAGTGCGACCCTCTCAGTAAATACACGGAAACGTGCGCGGGACTTTGTCAGGGAGCTGCGCACAGCGTGAAGGCAGAATTTGGACTTCCAAATACTCAGACAAGTTTTTCTTGCTTTGAGACAGCTCAGGATGGCCCCAAACTTGAAACTATCCTGCCTCAGCCTCCTGAGTCCCGGATCCCAGGTGTATGCCACCACACCTGGCGATGACCTTTTAAAACTATAACTGTGATTGGGACAGGGCCCCTGCACCCACCGTGCCGCCGCCCCGAGGCCTCTGCCCTCCATTGAGGCCGTGCGCCGCGGTCCCCAGGAAAGGCCCGCATGGGTGCCCCGTGGGGGCAGGTCTAAAATCCTGGGTAGCCCGGGCAAACCGAGATGGGAGTTAGGGATGAGACTCGCCGGGATCCCTGCAGGTCAGGAGACGGGTGCGGGGCGGGGCAAAGCTAGGCTCAGCCAATAGGGTCACAACAAGGACAGGCGCCAGGTAATACTGACTACGGGGAGACCCAGTGGGGAAGCCAGTCACGTCAGAGCGTCCGCAAGGAGCAGGGACTGTCCGGCCAGGGGGCTGGATCTCCACCCAACCTGAAGGTCGGCCCGTGAGCTCGGGCTGGGTTAGCACGTGGCGTCCTTGCTCTTGAAGCCCGGCGCTCGGGGAGCCGGCCTCGGGCCGCAGCTGCTTTCCCCTGGCCTGGCCCACTGCCCCAGGGTACTCGGCTGCCAGGCTGTCTGCCCTGTTGGGTTGGCTCTGAACAGAGGCTGCGGGACAAATTCTGGCGAGGTCTGGAGAAGCCGAGGCAATGGCCCTTGGAGTCCCTCCTGCCGCTGCGCGAGAAGATCCAGCCTGCCGTGGGGCTCGCCCCGCCCAGCATGGGAGGCTGAGGCAGGAGGGTCACAGGTCGGCCTACACAGCCCAGCGACTTAGCGAGAACCTCTCCCAAGAAGTAAAGGGCTGCGGATGTAGCTCCTGGCAAAGCCCTGCCTTCCACCCCAGGCCCAGCTGACGGGGAGAGGACAGCCAGGCGCCTCGGGGTCCGGCCTTGTGGCTCCCAGCGCAGCAAGAGCAGGGGCCCAGCTCTGTCCCCGCTTCCGCGCCCTATGCCACGTGGAAGGAGGGCAGGGCGTCCCTGCACACAGCCAGCGTGCCACACACCCACAGCCGCTCTCAGCTGTGTGGCGGGCTCCTGCCCGCTGGCCCAGGGCCCAGAGCCCGGCTCGTGCCAACCCCACCAGAAAGCATGGGGCGCGCGGGTGCGGGGCAGACGTGAGGCGGAGGGCGCAGCCCGAGCACGCCCGCTCCCTGCCCACGCTGCGGCGGGCGGGGTCGCAGCCGGGGGGGCGGGGGCACGTGCTGTGAGGGCCCGGGTCCCCCAGGGGTGCAGGGGTGCAGGGGGAGGGCTGCCCCCGGGGCCTGCGGGGCCCAGCACGCGAGGTTCGGACCCGAGCGCGGCCCCTGCGCCGCACGGGGGCGCACAGCTGCGGCGGCGCGCGCGGTGCAGGGCCCCGGGCCGCTCCGTCCTCGCCGCGCGCCCGCAGGCCGGGCTGAGGCCCCGACTGTCCCCGCCCGGGAGGAGCGGCGGCCCGGGCTGCGCTGAGCAACGCGGCCGCCAGGGGGCGCGCGGGGTCCGAGGAGCGGCTGCCCGGGGCGCTCCGCCTGCGGGTTTTCCTGGGGCCCCGGCGAACGGAATCACAGCTGTGTCCTGGGAGCGGGAACCAGGTGAGTTCAAGTTACCATGTGGCGGCCCACTCGTCACCATGGCACTCTGGGAGGCCGAGGCAGGAGGATCCCAAGTTCAAAGGCAACCTGGGCAATGAGAGGGAACCACTTTCAAATTTTTAAACAGGGCAGAGCCGGGCGTGGGGGCCCACGCCTGCCATCCCAGCACTGAGGAGGCAGAGGCAGGAGGAGGGTCTCCATGGGTTCGAGGCCAGCCTGAGCTACCTATGAGTCACGGCGAGCCTGACTGTCTGGGGGGGCGCCGACGACACTCATGGAGAAGGCCCTGGGTTCAATTCCAGCACTGAGAAAAACTTACAAACATCAGAACAGCGAGGGAGAATGCCCTTCAATCACCCTCGGCCTCAGGGACCGGGCCAGAGAGCACTCCAGGGGCACCGCCGTGAGGACCCGCCCGTGCCCGGGGTCCTGGGCGCACGTGCGGCACTGCTGCCCGCACACGGCCGCCCTGGCTCGTCCCTGCCCACCGCGCCCGCCCACCCACTGCCCTGTGCAGCGCAGGCCCCAACTGCCAGGGAACCTGGCCCTCCGCCTCCCAGGCCAGCCGCCCACCCCGCTGAGGGCAGCCCAGAGCCCGACTCCCCTAGCGGCCCAAGAGGTTTGCGCACAGCTCAGCATCAGAGCCAGGTTTTGTAGGATGAGCAGGAGCTCACTCTGAGCTAGGGATGGGGCCGCTGTGCATCGGGGCGCTGCTGTGCCCAAGAAGGCACCCAACGCCTGACTCTTTTTTTTTTTTTTTTTTTTTTTTAGGTTTTTTTGAGACAGGGTCTCGCTTTGTGGTTCAGGCTGGCCCTGAGCTCAGCCTCCAACTCATCACAGCAACCCTCCTGCCTCTGCCTCCCGAGTGCTGGGATGACAGGCGTGTGCCCCATGCCCAGCACCCGTGGGCAGCCCTCCTGGTCAGGCACACTGCTTCTCTGTGCCCGTCGTCTCTCTCTGTCCTTCCAGTACCGGGCATGGAACCCGAGCTTCCTCCCACCCTTGTACTTCGTTTTGAGGCAGGGTCTCACTGACTCAGCCGCCTCGGCCGGGCTGCAGTGGCCAGACGGCCTCAGGACCCTGCTACGCTGCGACCCTCCTGCTTCAGCCTCCCGAGTGGCTGGGATGACGGCCCTGGCCTTCACGCCATGCAGTCCTCTGCCCTTGCCCCTGCCACGCTGTAGGCTTTCGCTTTCAGACCCAGCCTGGGGTTTGCCCAGGAGATTCACTGCTCCGGTCAGGCGCAGAAGGAAGCTGAGCTCAGAAGGCAGACACCCACCGCAGCTGCGGCCACGGGGGATGGGGCGCGTGGCCCCTACTTTCCTGCAGCCTCTCCCCAGCCTGGCCAAGGGAGACCGGGGCTCCCGGCCCAGGCACACATGTGGCCGGCCACGTGTGGGGTGGGGTGGAGTCACGCGGTCACCACGTCGCGTAGGAAGGGACCTGGCCAGCTTCAGACTGGGGCAGCAGTGATGGGCCTGGGCCCAGAGCCAGCAGTCCTGATGGCAACCCTGATAGCACCAGGAGGGGTCAGGTCAGCTCCAGAAACCCAGGACCCCAGCGGCCGCCATCTATTCGGGCATCTCGGCGTAACCCAGCACTCGGGAGGCTGAGGCAGGAAGATGGCAATTCTGAAGACCGACAAGGTGGGGGAGGGGGCTGCCCAGCCCCGGCCTGACCAGAGCGGCGTGACCCTGCCTGTCCAACACGGCTGCAGAGGCCAGACGGCCTCAGGACCCTGCTATGCTGCGGAGGCGACAGCCCCGTGAGCCCCTACAAACCCGTTAAGCCCCAGCTACGAAGTCCGTCCTCTAAGTGTACCCCAGTGGGATCTGCGATTCCCACTGCCCCCCTTCCTCCCCAATCCTGATTTGCAGGGCCGAGGACCTGTGTCCAGCAGGCCTGGGCTCCACAGGGGTAGCAAGGGACCTGGGGCCCCCCCCCCGAGCCCCGGGTTCCTGCAGCCCCTGCCCGGCCAGGCCAGGCTGTGCCCATCCTGGTCACAGATAAGGCAGCTCTATCGGCAGGAAGCATCTTGCTGGACAGGAAGCACGGCCGGCCGCGCCCGCCCGCCTCAGCCTATCTGCAGCCGGATATTTTGGGAGCCGCTATATAAACCCAGCTCTGCGAGCTGTCCTGGGCGCGCGAGGCGCTCGCTCTGCCCCTGGCAGCAGGACCCGGGTGCCCGCGTCCCTGCCCCGCTGGCCGGCTCCCACGCCCGCACTGGTGTCCCTGTGGCCTCAGACTCAACCAGCTCGAGCGTCCGGCCACCGTCCCTGTCCGAAGCCGCTCGTATCCCCACAGCTGGAGCCAGGCGCCCAGGGCCCCGCCAGCGCTCTCCCCAGTCTGCAGCGTCCTGGGCCCTCTGTCACCTCGGGAAACAGCCGGCTGTCACCTCAGGCCCTCACTTTCACCCAGGCTGGCGACACTTATCACGGGCCCTGGGCTAGCTGGAGCAGGCGTGAGGAGGCGCTGCCGCGGCCTCGCCGCTGCACAGGCCTCAGCTGCGGTCACCGCCGGCAGGGGTCCCGCGAGCGCCCCGCAGAGCCCCAGGGACAAGGCCCCGAAACAGGAACTATGGGCTGGGTACGGGTGGGCAGTGCCAGGGTCCTCGGCCCAGCCCCCGCTGGCCCTGGTGGCTTTGTGGCCCACTGCCCGTGGCTGGAAAGATTTTTATGTAAAAGGGGCCAATGCAAATCCAGGGGCCCTGGGACCCCAAAAACACTGCTTCCCCTTCACCCTGCGGGCTGGGGGCAGCCACTCGGGCATGCGGGGGAGGGTGCTGGACACAGAGCACCCTGCGCCGGCTCACTGGGTCCCGGCCCATCCTGGTCACACAGCAGGCTCTGATGACATTTTTAAGAATGTGACACAGGCTGGGCAGTGGTGCACACCTGTCACTCATCTCAGCCTCTGGGAGGCTGAGGCAGGAAGACTTCCAGTGTAAATCCATCCTGGACAACTTAGCAAGAACCTAGATCAGAATGAAAAATTTAAACAGGGCTGAGGGCGGAGCTCACTCACTGTGAAGGCCCTGGCTCCACACCCAGGGCCAAAAACAATTAAAATCTGAAAAACTCACCAAATGTAAAAGTCACCTTTTATTTATTTATTTTTTTTAACAAAGTCTCTGTGCAGTTCATGTTGCCTTGAACACACTCTGTACCCAGGGCTGGCCTTGAATTTGCTGGAATTCTCCTGCCTCAGCCTCCGAGTGCTGGGATTGCGGGAGCACATACCACGCCTGGCTGCTCCTCCGCTGTTGCTGAGCCGATTGGTGGACGGTTTTGAGACCACTGCTGCCAGGCTGACCCGTGTTCCTGGGCTCAGCCCAGCCTGGTGCACACGCCTGTCATCCTAGCAGGGGGAGGCCGAGGGAGGAGGATCAGCATGAGTTCAAGGCTGGACTGGGGGCTGCGTAGGCCTCCTAGAGGGCTCATCTGGCCCGTCACGGCCCCGGCCAGCGCCCCGCACAGCGCCGCGTCTGCTCCGGACTTGTGCTCAGCTGGGGCCGCAGTGGGCACAGTGGGCAGCACTGCAGGACCTGCAGCAGGTGTGCTGGGGTTGAACCCTGGGCACGCAACGCTGCAGCCCTGAGGCCAAGCGCTGGCACCTCGGAATCAGCACAGATAAGAACAGAAAAGTCACCGAGCTGGGCGAGGTGTGAGCGCCACATCCAGGGTCTCGGGCAGGATCAACTTGGGGGTGTGGGGCGGGGGAGCCCACACAGACCCCGCCCTGGGGGCCCACCCCCCACTCCAGCGCAGGCCCAGGTGAAAGGCAGGTGGCGGTCCCAGTCCGGAGGCTCCGGCCAGGCACGGGCGGGGAGACCCAATACCCACTCCAGCCTGCGCAGGACAGGAGGAGGCCACTGTCCCTGCCCCTGTGCCCCGGCACACCCCGCTGGGCTGTCATGGCTGCGTCAGCCCCTCCGGTGGGCCTCAGTTTCCCCAATGTGAGCCAGACGCAGCGAGACACCCCAGGGTCTCTCCCTGCCTCCCACACCTTCTGTGAACCTGCCAGGCTGGGTCCCCGTGGCTCCTACAGCCCTGTGCCCGCCGCAGCCTGAGCCTGGGCTGGCACCGCCCACTCTGCGTCTTCCAAAACCACAGCCAGGGCTTATCTGGGGCAGGTGCTGGGGCCTCGGCTTCTCAGAAGTGCAGCGGGGCACTGGGCACTGACAAACAAGCCCTATCAGGCCATCGCGATCCTGTGGTTGGCCGAACCCAGGGCTGCTGATGGGTTGAAGCTGAGGGCCAGTCGTGGGGCAGCACAGGGAGAGGGTGGCGGGGGCACCATTAGGGCAGAGGCCTGGGGCGAGGTCTGGGTGCACACTCGGCCCCACAAGGGCTGAGGCAGGAGCACGGCAAGATCCAGCCGTGCCCGGGTACCTCAGTAGCTCAGGAGACCCGCCTCAGACGAAGATAAGGCAGGTCTGGTGTCCCTGGCTCCAGCCCCGGTGCCCAGGACGAGAAGGAAGCGGACAGCACTGGGCGCAGGGCGGCCTGGGGGCGTGTGCGTGTGGCCGCGCCTCTGCCTCCAGACTGACAGTCGGCCGCCCCCCGCGGAGCCTGCAGGCTCGGTGAGCCCCACCTGCCGGGAACCCCGCCAGCAGCAGGCGCCGCCCCTCAGATGTGGCATCAGCCCCCCACCCCGCCCCCGCTGGCACCTGGGCTTCCCGTGCCACTGTGCCTGCCACTTCCGGCTGCCACTATCTGTCTGTCTGTCTGTCTGTCTGTGGCAACCTCCCTCCCTCAGGCACAGGTGTCAGGCAGCGCCCAGCTGGCACAGGCCCCCGGGCTCCTCCCCGGCTGTGTGTCAGCTTGCCCACCCGAGCAGCGGCGCTCAGGGCCCCTGTCCTGGGGGTTCTGGAACCTTCCTCGGGAGCCCGACCTGACAGTTGTCCCTGTGCCCCAG
>PVIR01022123.1:0-28565 GCA_004026965.1 Petromus typicus
GTGCAGATAGCACAGGAAGAGATCCAAAGAAGCCACCTCTGGCCTGGAGAGGGGGAACGGGACCATGGGACAGGAAGCTCAAGGACGGCTGCCCGGGCACAGGGAGTGGCGGGGCACCTGGCCACCTGCGAGAGCCTCCGGAGGGAGTGTGGCCCCCACACCTCAGCTTCCGCGCAGTGAGGCCCTTCTGGACCTCTGACACCAGCAAGTGTAAAAGAAAAATCTGTATTGTTTTAAGCAGCCTTGGTCGTCATAATTTGATGTAGAAGCAACAAAGAACACTGAGGAAAAGAAGTCTAAACGTATGAACTCAGAGATGGGCATGGTGGAACATGCCTACGATTTCAGCACTTTGAGAGGCTGAGGCAAGAGGATCAAAAATCTGGGCCTGACTTGAGCAATTTAGCAAGACCCTGTTTCAAAATAAAAAAACTGGAAACAGTCTGGTGATACAGCTCAGTGAGAAGGCCTTGAGTTCAGTTTAGTGCCATCAATTATACACATTCGCATAAGATGTATATAATGTATTTATGCTTCTAATATTTTCAAAGACCACTATTCTAGGAAAGAAGAAACAACACTCTGTGGCACTGTATCTACAAATACAACAAGCTGGATTTAAAGGAAGCAGAATATAAAACAGGACTGTAATACATTGAAGAAGAAATGAGAGAATCATAGCATAACAAAGGAGCCAGACCATAAAACATACCAAGCAGACCTGAGAAATAACCAGCTACAATTCCAAAGTGCCCACACGAGCAGAAAGCTAGTGCCAGGCGCTGAGGGTGGGCGGGGCGGCGTTGGGGGCGGGGTGCTGAGGGTAGGCGGGGCGCAGAGGGTGGGCGGGGCTTGGCTGGCACTGGGTCTCCCTTCCGGGAAGCAGAGATTTGTGTGTCACCAGGGCGCCCCAGGGAGAACACAGGACCAACGAAAGCTCCAGGAGACAGGCCCCGCAGCACCGGCTCTGGGCTCTCAGCGGCTCCTTTATTCTAAATGACATCTTTGCGGGACTCAAAGACAGGAAATGATAATGCAAAGAGGTCTCTTCCAAGGACTTCTAAGAATAAAAGAAGGTTTCTTCCTTCAAATATTAATATGCATTCTGGAAAATGCTTATTTTAAAAATCTGTGCTCCATAGACTGCTGTATAGATTTTCAATTGCACTTCAATTTCAAATCGATCCCCATGTTGACCAGAGACTGGCCCTAAAAATTGACTCTGTTCTTTTTTTTAAATTCAAAGCAGTGTGTGCGTGTGTGTGCGTGTGTGTGTGTGTGTGTATGCACATGTGCACGTGCATGTATATATAAATACAAAGGTGCAACCACAGAATATTTAAACAACAATTTAAAGACCAAGTTAGGTCATTGCAATGAATATGGGTATAATTTAAGAGAAATACGTAAGACAAACTTTTGATGACAATTATTTTGGAAATTATTAATTTCCAAATATCAGTCATCAGCTGTAATATAATTTTACAAAATTAACATTTCCTTCCATGTACAAAGGAACCAGTGCACCCACACACGTGCCTTCCGTCATGTGGCTGCTGGTAGAGCCTCAAGAGCCAGCCCCTCGCTCCCTGGCTGCCTGACCTCATGCATCAGGATCGCTCAGGAACAGTACAATGAGGGCAGAACTGTCTGCCTCTCAGCTCTGGAGGGCAAATCAGATAACCAGATGAGCTTTGTAAGCTGTACGGTATCACAGAGAGGACAGCGCCAGCACTTTTGAAACAGTGAGGCACTGGGATTCACGCACATCCTGTTACAGAGCGTCTCTCTCACCGCTTTCTCTTCCTGAACCACTCTCCCCTCTTGGCATTGGCATGGAAAAGTTCTGTTTCTGCCAAAGAGTCTGGACACCAACAGTCATTTATTTGAAGACAAACATCGACATTAATGCAAAGAAAAAAATTTTAAATGTCAGCACATACTAGTACAAAAATTCACTGGCATCGCTGTTTAGCTCAGGAATTGTTACAGAAAGTTTTCAGCTGAATATATGAAAATGCAAAATCGTGGCACTTTTGTAGAGTTTAACCTATTGCCTATTGAAATTAAACAGAAAAGAAATTTCAGCTCTACAGAACATACATAAATACATGAAATAAAGGATCGTTACCCTGAGAAAACAGACTTACACAGGGAAAACACGAAGCAGATGGCTTCCCTGGGGGACACCAACCGCAGGTTAGTTTTGCATTTTCTGCTCATCCACTGTCATGTCCTGCAGTGTGAATGGGACCTGAAGTCCTCAAACAATGACCACAGTTACTGAAAAGATCCTGCTTAATCGCACACTGCAGATCTGTGATCACTTTCATTCTTCTGTTTATGAAAATAAGAAATTTTAAAGATATATTCTTAAAGACAAGTGAGTCATTTCTAAAGATACATAATATAAAGAAGAAAAAACAGTCCATAACTTCTGTTGCTTGTTCAGTGACTGCTAACGCAAGCTTCTCGGTACAGTTCACTTTGAACCTTTCTGCACTTACTCTGTGGCAGAGTCAAAAGGAAATCGCAGAGTTTTGTACTCTGGCTTTTTACATATGGAAATTATATTGTGAGTAGTTTCCAATGCTAATTCAGTCTTGTAAACATACTTTTTATAGGGAAAGTAATTTCTCACCATGTAAGCATGTCACATCTTACTAAATCATTCTGAAGTTGTTAGGCACATAGAGTTTTATGTCCAACATTTCAATGAATATCATTATACATACTATTTTTTCTGTTTCATATTTCTCTATATGATGAAGTCTCTGAAAAGAATTATTGAGTGAAAGAAAGCACTCTTTCTACTGTTCTTGGTCTATATTGGTAAAGTGATTTTACTAATTTATACTCTTACCAAAAGTGCAAGAGAACACTTTTTCAATATGAAATATCATGTTAGGTGCTATTAAATGTTTGAGTTCTTGCTTGTGAATGTTCTCCTACCAATCGTGCCCTGTTATGTGAATTTTTTTAACTGCAGTTTATTTTACTTTCCAGTAGAAAGTTCTATTCCCCACAGAAGAAATCTGCTGTACTTAAATGTTAGTTGTGTTGCTCTGATGCTGATTAAAGAACAGCAAAGTCATTTCCATCTGTCTGTATGGTCTTTTCACTTATTCCACAAGTAGGTACTACACAGTTAACCCAGGTACTCGGTACCATGCACTTTGACCTGAACATGCAGCAGCGAAATCTAGAGATGATAAATAAACAGAATAATGTGACAGATAGCTTCTAAAAGAGGGAGATGTGTCTCTCACAGGCCAGCGGGCGGGAAGCCGCGCTGTGCTCGGGGAGGTGCCTTAGTCTTCGCCTTTCCTGTTTGAATCCACTCCTCTGTCTAGTCTAGCCAGTTTCTAGCTGGTGCCTCGTACTCCACATGCAGTTTAAAGAAGGAAGGACTTCGGCTCATGGTTGCGGAGGTTCAGTTCGTAGCCTGATGGCTTCAACGCAGGAAGCTCACAGTGGAGGAAGCTGCTGCCTTGTGGAGCCAGGAACCAGGAAAAAAGAAGGGGACAGGGATGAGAGTCCCTCCCGAGGCACCACCTAGAAACCGGCTCACTGGACCAGAGACTCAACAGTGGACTCATCCACTTGGTGAAGTTCGGATTGTGGTTACCCTTGACCCCTTTGGCTTCCCAAGTCTATCAGCTATCAACACAGCCTTCATGGCAATGAGGCTTTGGGACAATTCTGGATCCCAACCTACTGGACGGCAAAGCTGCTGGGATAAGTGGCACTGCGATGGTGACAGAGGTAGGAACTCCAGCCTTGTGAAGTTTAGTAAGAACCGAGGCCCTGAGGCAGGAATGAGTGGGAAATGCACAGGCTGCTGAAACCCTCGTGTTAGAGCCAGGCTCACAGATGGAAGCCAACCAGAGTAGGGGCTTTAGCTGATGGAGAGCACAGAGGACAGCCTCGGCGTGGTGTGCTCTTCACGTGACCTGTCTGCAGTGAGAAAAGCATCATGTATGTAAGTAAACCACAGTTGGCCTAAGTAGCTGCAGTGTGGGGAAGAGCCCGCGAGATGTGTAGACAGTTCACAGAGGATTAGATCTCCAGCAGAGGGTCCCGGCTCACAGGACAGGTGCGATTTTCCAGACTGCAAGGAGAATTCCCTGATCCCTCTGGCCCATGCTTCAGATCAGTACAAAGATGCTGGATGACTGCTAGACTCTGCACTGCCCCTCCTTTCCTGCCTAGTGGATTTTAGTTTTAAGAAAACTTCAGAATGGAGAGACCTTCCAGCCCTTCTTTCTGGTGGTCTTGGTGAAGGAGCCTAAGTTTCTAACAAAGATGGTAGCATGCTTTTCTGCTGGAGGACCCATTTGTCACTGTCACCAGGGGTGTCACACCCAGCCAAAGATTTGTCACAGGAAGGTGAGAGAATCACCATCACGGGGGGTGGGGTTCTGAAGCCTATTACCTGTTTGGCTCGCTCCAAGGTGGGCTCCATCAATTCCCTCCCGTCCCGACTGGCTAGACTGTTCTCTCCTGAGAGCAGAATCCAGTCCAGGAGGGCTCTGAGGTTCCCCTGATGAGTCACGAGAGGGAAGCAAGCCGCCCCATCAGAACTCCTTGGTGCATGGAAGCGTCTTAAGGGAAGAGACATTATGGGGTGAGAGACACACCTCAGAATTCAACCCTCTGTGAAGGACGAGGTCATTTTGGAAGCTAGTCTTCCAGCTGTTGTCCAGGCTGAGGTCCCGGTCAGAGCTGAGCCCCTCTAATGCCCCACCTAGAAAATCACAAGCAAAACTCTACAACTTCTGTTTTCAGCTAGTAGTGTTAGGGGTCGGTAGTTACCCCACAGTGGGGAATCCGGCCATCTAAATCATAAAGTAGTCACTAAGAGCTCCAGAACTTTAACAGACATGAGGCATATGTTTCTAAAGAGAATTTAGCCTGAAAATAATGCTTAACCCTCTTTGCTTCCTGCGTGATTTTTTAAAGATTCAACAGAGACGGTGACTTGTAGTTGAGGGCACTTCCTGCTCCTTGGGAGTGGCAGGGAGACCTCCGTAGGTGGATGAAAGGAAGGAGCCTGGGGTTTCTGAGAAACTGCATAAAATGCGAGCCCCGGGCTAATGAGCTTGAAGGATTTTTTATCTTATTTTCTGGAGCACTTAGTTATCTGCTCTCCCTGATTATATGTTCTCCCTAAATTAGTAAGAATGAGAAAATGGTAGTCTCTTTTGTTTAATTATCTTTAAAACATTGTCTTCCTGAGCCAGGGAAGAATTATTTGAAAGAAATATCATCTTTCAATTTCTTTCCCTGAGACATTTCCAAAGTGCAAATAAAAGAAATGAGAATACGAACAATGTAAAGACAAGAGTATTAAATGTCCAGCTCTTAGTGAGTTGTATGATACAGTCCCACAAGAAGGCTCCACTAAGTCTGTAATAAAGAAGTAATGAGGTTTTGTAATGACATTGAACAGCCCTCTCCAAAATGCAGATGGGAATCTTTTCAGAACAAAGACAAGCAGGATTTGGAATCCGATGCCAAAAATGCACATGCGGGAAAACCATGACTGATGAACTCTGACTATGCAAGAAGTCTTAGTTTAATACACTGACCAAAGTGACAGTGGTGTAGGCAGTGACGGTGTCTCTGCCTTCTCTTTTCGTCACTCCAGTGTTCAAGGCTGACAGCAGAGAGGTGAGGACAGCGTGGCCCTCTGGAATCGGAACCACACTGCTTCCAGATCCTGCTGGGAAGGACCTTGCAGAAAGGAGCCCGCCTGACAGAGAGGCCAGAGCGCAGCCCAGGCGAGTCGTCTTGTTCCAGGGCAGACAGGAGCCCTGGTGTTCCGGCCCAGACTGCCCAGTGAGCTCCTCCTGTGTTTACTTACGTCCTCAGGGAATCATCTTCACTGCTGTCCCGAGTGCTGCACTGCCAGTGCCTACCTCCTGAATTCACTCCACCAAGTGTCCATGTCAGACAAGAGTGCGCTGCAGTTACCAAGGGGACAAGGCAGCCCAGGTCAAGGGTAAAGCACCTCACCTGAAGGAGCGACTGAGGAGGCAGCCCGGCGCTCTTCGCTGTCTCCTCCCAGAAATGAACCAAACTCCAGGACACTGCTGCCAGCGCCAGGCCCTGGGCGGGCGTAGGGTGGGGTTATTAGGACTGAATAAAATACAAGGTCCCTCCTCTGGTCTGTAACTTTTCAGGATAACATTATTGCAAGATAAACATTTTAAATTAAATAAAAAGCAGCCCCTCTGATTGGATCAGTAATCTCTTTTGAACCTCAAAAGCAAAAAAGTGAGCATTTCTTGCCTGGAGAAAGCAGTAGAGCAAATCAGTCTCTGGCGCCCTCGGTGTGCAGCCCACACTTGGTGGCCGCAGCCTCGTGCACCTGCCTGGGCTGCAGGTGGAACACATTCTGGCACCAGCAGAAGCTCCAACTGTTCTTGTCATGACCCCCAAAACCCTCCTTCTCCCTAGGTGACCGCGGCCCTCTCAGTGCAGCTGCATTTTGGTCTCCAGAGCCCTTTGAATCTCAAGGTCAATTAGTTTGGTTCCACTTTAATTAGAAGCCATCATAATAGTGCTGTGTGAGTAATTTATGGAGGTGTAAATATTGACATCAATTTTTGTCAGATATTCTGATATCATAAACATCATGTAAATCTGGGCCCCAGCAATCAATTTGCACGTAATAGACTAATTTTATTACCACTCTACGACTGCACTATTCAGTTTTCAGAGTCCCTCTCCTCCTGCTACATTAAATCATCATTTTAAATCATGTCACCATTTTCCTCATAGCAAGCAATCAAAAACAGAATTTAAGTCTATTAGATCTTTGCCTAATTTAATGATTTTTCTCCAGACTTGTGCTCTCGCGGAACCCTCAGTGGAGCCTTGGCCCTGAGCCTAGAAACGCCACCATCTTGTGAGGCACAGACCACACGGGTCGCTGGGAGACGCCTTTATCAAATAGCTTCCGATCAGGAGGCGGCTGGGTGCGCTTTGTGGTTTCACCGCCCAGCTGACCTGGGGCCAGGACCCTGTCCCAGCTGCGTCACAGCTGGACTTCCTGTTTCCGAAACTGAAAGCCGGAAGAACTCAGCAGCCAAGGCCCCGCCTCCCCAGGCCCCTGCTCCTGACTTCTTGCCTTTTCTCGCAAGCCTTCCCTGAGCCCAGTAAATCCACGCTGCCCTTCAGGCCTGGCCCTGGGCATCTTCCACAGTAGAGGGTCTTCTCTGAGTGCTAGTGGGTGATCTCTCCTTTTCTTCTTTAACTACTGAAGTTAGCAATGAATTTCACAGACTTATCAGTCGTTTAAATTTAAAATACAGTTTTAAGAAGGTATTGCAATCTGTCTTCATAGGTTCTATAAGAGATGCAGCCAAGGACTCCACTAGGGAATTCGAGACTTTTCCACAGCAGCCTAGAGAGCTGGAAGGTGTCAGGGTTACTCAGTGAGAAAACTGAAGCTGGCAGAGGCAGACAGAGGACATAGGATCGTGGTGGGGTAGGAGCCGGATGAAGATGTCAGAGCTCCACGCAAACCAGTTTTGCTCTTGCACTGATAACATAGGAGCAGCCTTCAACCAGCGTGTTGCTCTGCATAGAAATGTCGGTGTGGAGCCGCACACACCTCAGACAAGGTGTTAATCAGCCCAATGAGGTCAGAGGTCCACTGCAGGCGTGTAGAGCATGAACCTTCCCTTGATTGCACAGAAAGTGTCTTACTTTGTGCAATGACTTTACTGGGTCATTATTAACATTTCAGAGAAAGCGCATTTACTAAAAACATGGCCCGGGGCACCAGAATTCATTCCCTCTGCCAGTTGTTGTTTTTAAAAAATAAATAAATAAATTTTACCCCAATTCCCCCCCTCAATCTCTGCAAGTTTTTCACCTCCAGAAAAGGCCACTGTGTGGAGCTGGAAAGCGGGTTGGAGTGAGGATGGCTGGGGGGGAGGGGCAGGAAGAGGAAATAAAAGGTCCCAATGCCATGTGAGTGCTACAAACTCCCCACGGTGTATGCCTTATGCTCACCAAACGTGCTAATCACACATTTTAAATAAATAAGTATGATCAATAAATGATTTGGGGGAAAAGAAGACAAAGCACCCCTCTGCTGTGCTGCTCACGTGGCCTCACAGACGTGGCCGGGAGCCAGTCCCCTGGCCAGCAGAGTCACGAGCCTTGGGTGTTGCAGAGCAGACGACAGGGAGGACACAGCTGTGACGACGAAGACAGCAGAAGTGTGGAGCTGGAGCTGCGAGCGTCTGAGTGGCTTCTGTGTCCTGCACCAAATAAAGCGGCCGACAGCAAGAAGACTGCAGCAGGGATCTGGCCCCTACAGTGTGGTGTCCGACCATCTGGGCAGAGGGACAGAGCTGGCAGAAAAGCCTCTCAGGGGAGGAGACGATCACACGGGAGAGGTAAAGTGAGAGCCGGATGCTGCAGAGTCCACGGCGTGTGGGAGGCGGCTGTTAAATAAAGCGCCCGACTTCGGGTTGTCTCTGCTCCACTCAGGCAGTGGTGGAGCAGCTAGGCTGTGGGAGTGGGGCCTGCAGAACGAGACTTACCTTTTGCTGCTGGGATCTACAGCTCCGCAGTCAGTGCAAGAGACGCAGCCTCCAAGTCGGGCCGCACGGAGCCAACTGATAATTCACTGGCAAGGGGACGTCTCACAGTGCCTTCCGTTGCTGCAGCACCAGGCCAGCTGCAGCCTGCGGTCACGTTCACATTCACAGGCTGGTTTGAAGCACAGATTAGCTCACACACACAGTGAAGCAGACTTGCACACAGACCCGAATGACCCTGACCTCACACAGGCAGTCACTAAGACTGTCCAGCGCACCCGGGTCTTCCTGTCTCCCCCTCGCTGTCTGTGCCCGCTCTAATAACTGCAGTCACGGTTCACCCTGTGGACGCCCAGAAGCTCTCAGCACACAGGGGAGGGCGCCATCTCTGGCTTCGTCTCCACCTGCCGGTGGAGGCAGGATACCTCACGTCCAGGCACCGCTTCCACACGTGTGTGCTGCTGCATCCTGTGCTCACTGCGATGACAGCCTCATGCCTCACTGTGACCTCACCGAGGCAGGGACTCTGATTTGCACTTGTGCATTTTTCTATCATCAATTGGTAGGATGAATTCAAAGTCAAGTATTCGTTCTATTAGATCATATTTGACACTTTCATTGTAGATTTGATCTTTGAAAATAAATGAAAGGAGGCTGGCTGGGCCGAGCCATCCAGGTGAGAGAATCACAAGAGGTGGGGATAGAACGGAACTGTCTTTCTACAAGGATTATCACTCAGAGCTCTGCGCAGAGCAGAGAACTTCGTTGTGAAACTTGTGGCCGATCTTGATAATGAGAGGGTGAGCCAAGGGCAGAGCCCCCATGCCAGCTCCCTCAAGGACAGACTCTTCTGGTCTTTCTAATCATGTACAGCACCTTGCTCAGTGCACATGCCCGGAAAACCCTCGGTGAATGCTTGCGGTAAAATGAACATTTCTATAAACACGCAGGTGAAACCCTGCATTCTAACCTTGCTGCTTACATTGCCTTGTCCTGGGCCATGAATTAGAGTAGGTAATACACGAGATAGTCAGCAGTGTTAGCCAATCTTAGCACCACCTCGATCAGCTACAGAGGCGTCCTCGTTACCTTAGTGTCCCAAGTCATACGTGCGACATCTGTGCAGCTCTGTGTGTGTGTGTGTGTGTGTGAGAGAGAGACACTTCCCGTCACACAGACTTGGTCGCAGGCAGTGGTCCACATGGTCAAGGTCACCAGCACGGGCACCATTCATGCTTATCCAGGGCCGAAATGCACCAGGAAAACGAGGAACCCATGGAGCCTGAGTCACCCGAGTACTGAGCTCAGCTGCCGTCATCGCCCTCAGAGGGCAGAACAGATGGCATTCTGGGAAACCAAACCTTCTGAAACAGAAACAGTGGCACCTGGAGGGAGGAGGTATGAGCCAGACACGGGTGTGTGTGTGTGTGTCTGCGTGTGCGCGTGTGCGTACACACAGATATTCCATCCACACTGATCTGCTCTGTGCCCTCAGGTCAAGCTTTGTGCCTCAGTTTCCATTCCTGGTAACCCTGAGCCAGTATCATCTTTTTTAAAATGGCGCCGGCACATTTTAGATGCACACAATGACGACGCTCATCACAGGGAATTTGCACCTGCACATGATATATCTTGCTCCTTTTTTTCCCATTCTCCCTGCTCCCTTCAACCCCTTTCTGTTTATTTACAGAAGTCTTGTTCCCATTTTTTCCTTTCTATACACCGTGGTTAGAATAAAGGAAAAGAACACGCAGAAAACACCCCCGTGGCCAGTCTCGCGGCAGTCTCAACCTTCCAGAAGGGCCTGTGGCTGCAGTACGCCAACCCCCGAGCCAGGTTCCCAAACTTGAGCTGTGGCAGAAAGGGTCCCCAGAGGGTCATGAAGACACCTCGGGGCTCCAGCACCAGTTTCTGATCCGTGGGTCTGAGTGAGCCCAGAACTCGCATTTCTAACACTCTCCACAGATCCTGGGGCACGCCAGGCCCGGGACATGCAAACCCGGCCACGGCTGTCAGACATGACGTCGGGGTGCTCACAGGGACACCTGAGAACGTCAGCACGGCCCACACACGCAGCAGCTCCGAGGGCTCCTGAGCAGGAGGAGCGAAGACAGGAAAGAAAGACAGAGTAGGTTGGGCTTGCCAGGGACTCTCCGAGGGAAGCTACAGCCACCAGCAGACGGGCTGAGAGCAAAAGAACCATCCAGGGCCCGAGCACGGGCCTCTGACGGAGCTCACAGCTCGCTTTGACTGACTCTACGGAACCTGTGGCCCACTGGGGAAGTGTGCCCACTGCCCAGTGGCTGGTGGAGCCTGACAAGAAGCCAGGACGATGCGCCCACAGCGGCCGTGGGGCGGCCTCTTCGTGCGGCACGGTCCGATCCACTCATTTAGTTCTCACAGAGCTCCACACAGTAAAGCAGTGTGATGTCTCCTCTTTCATCTGTGAGGAAACTGAGGTACGGAGAAGTTCAACACGCTGTCTGTTCACTGTCACACAGCCAAATGTGGCAGAGTCGGGATGTGAACCCAGGCTTCTTCCACACCTCCACTCTGAACCACTGTGCTGCTGGATCCTTGCATAGGCGGTAAAATAAGAAAGATGAATGTAGTAAAAGGCGATTGATTAGCATGTTTCAAATTATCAACTAGAAATCTCCGTCCCTTACTGCTGTGTCCCTGGGTGTGTATTGGTGCTGGACACTGCCCCAAAGTCCGGCCTGGACAAGGGTGCTGCACTGTCCTTTCCTACATGAGGGTGACTCAGAAAGGACAGGGCCCTCAAGCACGTGGCTTTCGCTGTTTCCTGTACACCCCACAGTGAGGAGAGGCTCATAAATTATGGCTGGGGCCCATGCATTAGTGCTGGCTGCTCTCCCACAAACAATGTCAGAGTGTAAGCAATTGGCACAGAATCCGTGACAATATGTAAATTACTTGTAAAGTGAACTTGATCTTGTGTAATAAATGCTATCTGAATCTTAATTCGCTAACAATATTTTAATGCGGTAATTGAGGTCATGGAAGACGTGGGCTAGAGATGAAACCATCTACAACTGTCAATTTTAAGCTGAACTGCACTACCCAGGTTTATAAAACATTCCAAAGCATTAAAAGCCAAATTCCCTGCTTTATGTTTGCTGCAGACAGGCCCTGAAATGTCAATATAGAGAGACGGTGTGCTACCAGGCAGGGGCCTCTGGAAGAGCGTGTCAAAGGTTTCTCCTGACCTTGAAATGTCTCATTCTGGGTCAGCTTCCTTAACCCACCCAGACTTCTGAATAATGAGACAAGATGACAGAGCTGTAAGAGTGCGTAGCTCAGTGGAGCTCCCGCTAGTTGGGGCAACTTCTAATGCTCACACTTCTGTGATCCATCCTCGAGGCCTCGGCTTTGCAGAGGAAGCCTTGTCAGTCTCCTGCTCTGCCTTCTTTCCCTTCCAGGACTTGGCATCTGGGACCCTGGCCCTCCACTGTGGAAATACATCCAGGATGGCAAGGCATCCGCAAGCAGGAGGCTTATTCTTGCCCCACCACCCGCAGAAGCGGCTTTAGTTCTCCTCCTTCATCTGCTCCATCATCTTTAAGGACAGAAACCTGAAATTCCAAGCCTCTTCTTGCACCGGCCTCACCTGTTGGCTGACTTCCCCCAAATCCAGCACAGACGGAAAGGCCAGGCCTGCCCTGACTCAAGACTGGCATCCTTCCTCCTCCAGAGTCCATACTGCTGGGCTCAACCCCGACGCCACTCACTGGCTGGGCCCAGAAACTAAGCCCATGCTGCGGCCTCTGCGTGCAAACCTGAAATGCTCATCCTGGGCTCTCGAATGCTCTCGAAATGCCCCGAATCCTGGCTCTCGTCCAGGCCTGCAGTCTCTGCAGTTCACTCGCCAGGCGTGATGCCCCAGGAAGCTCCCGCCCTCCGCACCTGCTCCCCATCCTGCCTGTCCCTCGGTCCGAGCCAGTCCCCAGCAACCTCAGTTCCAACGGCAGGACAGGCACAGTCGGCTCCTGAGCCAGCTGCTCCGTCCATCTTGTTTCAAATCCTGCTCACAGTCCTCTCTTCCGGACAGACTTCCTCCCTCTTCCTGGACTCCAGAGCACTTCACTTAAAACTCTGTAAGACAATACCACATTAGCCGCTGGGTTTGTCTGTGTCTTTTGCTGACTGTGTTGTGTATTTCCCAAGACAAAAGTCTGTATTTTACCCGTTTCTATAATCTATGAAATGCTAAGAAACTTGATATTATAATAGATGCTCAATAAAGAATTATTGAATAAAACGAAGCTGCTGCCCTGAGCCACATGCACAGCACATGCGTGTAGGTGATTCTTGTCATGGAGACACAGTAGCTGATGCTGGGAGTGTCCACGCAGAGGGAACTGAACAAGGTGTGCACAGACAGCCCCAGGCGGACCACGGAGCTGCTCTCCAGATCCTCGACCACGCCTGACTCCCTGCCGGGCTGCGCACCTTCTCGTGGGTCCATGTCCTCTCTGACATCAGAGGCTTCAGACTGAGCCGATGCAAGCAGGCTCACGTGACTGATTCCCCTCCCTGAGGACCTGTGACTCCCGGCCCCTTCACACATGCGTTCACACCTGTGTCTATTCATTTTATTTTTCCACTTGTAAATTTCTTTACACATTCTTCCCACTGTCTCTTATTAATATTCTCTGCTGGAATTGTTTCCTCTCATTGTAACTGGTCTTGGTAAGGTTCACTAAGATGTTAACTTTACTCTGAGGAAATTTACAAGCATTCTGTCTTGCACTGGACAATATTCTATACTATATCTGATATCTGTTTGGAACCTTTTTTCTTGCCTGAGATCTAAGAGACCCTAAGATTTAGACACAGAACCCCTGGCTTGGTCCTGTGTTCTGTCATTTGTTTTCTGTGTGGTTCTGGTCAAGGCCCTGGCTTCCGGAGCCCCTCGGTCCTGACTCCCTATGGGCTGGAGTGTGACGTTGCACACTGCAGTGCCTGACCAAAGGCAAAGGGCACACAGCACTTTAAGGAGTAAAGTCCCCGTGCATGGTATTTGAGATGATGACAAAGTGACACTGTGTCAAGTGGGCCACATGGGTCCAAACCACAAAGAAGACCAGGACAGGGTTCTGAAAAGCAGTGTTCTAGACCCATCGCTGTCATGACCTTCAGATGTACTTGAGAAAGACCTGTAGCCTTCCTCATCCTCAGCTCAGCAGACGGTGATGCGGGAGAGGGCCCAGGCTGGTCCACGGGTGTTGGAGATGCACCCCCTCCAGATCGGTGATGCTTCATGCAGCAGTTTTAAAATTAGCATTAGGGCACAAATTCCACAACCCAACTATCAAACATAGGGTCTGACTGTAAGAGGGCCTGTTTGTCCACAACCGAGAAACCCCCACCCCCGCAGGACCACCGACCCACGCGGGCCAGACGGGAGCTCTGCAGGGCTCGAGACCCTCGGCACAGAGGAGGGCAGTGTGTCGCGTGCCCAGCTGCTCAGTTCCTGCTCGAATCCATGGCTCTGCCTCAGCCCCGGCAGCCTGATCCCTCGGGTCTGCTGCACCCTCTGCCTGTGCCTCCCTCTGGAGCTGGCTAACAGCAAAGAGGTCACCTTTCTGTGACTGCAGAAGCCTCCTTCTGCCTAGGACAGCAGCTGGCATGGGTTGTTCCCATCAACAGAGCATCTCCAGGCCTCAGGAAATGCCCATCAGCCGGGGAGAGGCCAGAAGGTAGACGGACAGGGCTGGCACTGCCAGGCCTGGCACATGAACCCAGCACCGCCAGCAGTGCCTGCTGGTTCCTGAGAAGGTGACCCCTTGCTTGGGAGCAGTGTGGAGTCAGCAGCCTGGGATGCCGACGCACATTCGGGGGGACAGCAGAGGCGGAGAGAGGTCTCTGTGCCAGAGTTCAACCCAGTCTGCTTTCGCTGTTGTGAATATTGACGTCCACATGGATTTCATCAAAATCAATAACAGAATGTACAGTAATGAAGTAATGGGAGGCGCAGTAACGTTGAGCACAGAATATATTAACAGAGCAGCAGCATGAAGAGCGTAACGCAGCTCCTCTCAGAACCCCCTCTCCCAGCAGATACAGCGAGCAGGAGCCGCAGGGCTCCCGAGCGGTCCAAACTGCGTCCTTCACAGGACGTTTTAACAAATCTAGTGAGATGGATTGGACATGTTGGAGAGAAAATTAAAAAAAAAAAACAAAACTATTTACAAGATCATGTTGCCTGTCCCCAGCAGTGGGTCCAAACCTGTCTTTGCAGGCTATTTTATAAAGGGAAATAACATAACGTAATTTTGACTTGATTTTCTAAGAGTTAAACGAGTTTAAAATGCTTTACATATATTTTTGGGGCATAAGCATGCTAAAGTTAAAAAGCACAATTGTGGAGATCTATCTACTTTTTAAATTTATAACCTGAAAGGTAAAAAATGGAAATATGTTATCTAGAACTGACCAGAAAGGCCCAGGGTGGTTTTTGAATAATCAATAATTTTCAATATATATTTCAGCTGTTAGAGAAAGAAAAAATAACTGGTACTGGCATTCACTAGAGGTCCTGTTTTTCCTTTTACGGAAGCTGATGTTTTGCTAGTAAAGTCTCCCGTGGTACACAGACCTCAGCGCGCCTGGTGAGGGCTAGCGCCCACCAGCAGAAACGAGCCGGAGTCCGGGCCACCGGAAGCCGCTCGCGGCTCCCCTCCCTCTGACTTCAGCTGGCCTTCCCTTTTCATACTTGCTCTGCTCCCCGCAGACTCTTTTGTTGCAGCCCCACTGCCGCATCCGGCCCCTGCCCTGCTTCCCGCGTTCCTTTCCTTCTGACCAGAGCAAGCTGAAGAGAGGAAGTCATCAGCTCTGACCGGAGGCAGCCCTGAGGTCAGGCCAAATGTAGGTCTGTGTACCTCTTCTCGGGAGGAAGGAGGGAAGGAGGGAGCGGAGGGGGGAGAGAGAGGGAGCAGGAGGCAGGAGAGAAAGGAGAAAGGGGCAAGGAGAGTGGGATGGGCCGGAGCAGAATTAAAGGAGGCGTGAGAATAAGAAGATGGACTGCAGTGTCCGCCGCCTGGCCTGAGGGACTATGGTAGACGTCCACGAGCCACTTCCATGTCAGGGCTGGCCGTCACTGGACACAGTGCTAACACACACCGACATCACTAGAGTCCAAGCAGCGACGGCGCAGGGCGGGCGGCTCGCCATTCCCAAATCAGGCCCGGAGGCCCTGGTCTGGCAGCACCTCCTGCCCACCCTCGCCGTTGCCGGGCCAGGGTGACAGAAGTCAGAGCTTCAGTCAGGCCCTTAGTCACTCGGCACGCGGGACTCTGACACCACCATTGCTGGCCGGCGAGAGCCATTGCCGGTTAGAATTGACAGAGCTGGTTTTTTTCGTTTTGTTTTTTTTGTTTTTTTTTAGGTTTTTTGAGACAGGGTCTCGCTTTGTGGTTCAGGCTGGCCCTGAGCTCAGCCTCCAACTCACATCACAGCAATCCTCCTGCCTCTGCCTCCCGAGTGCTGGGATGACAGACGTGAGCCACCACGCCCGGCGCTGTGGTATGTGGTACTGGTTGCTGCTGGGCGCGAGTCTCCACACCTTGACAGAGCTGTTTTTAAAAGCTATCTCTGACTGCTCAGTGGAAGGTTAGGAACGAGTCATCTAACAGGGTTTTTACCAAATTAATGCTATGAGGGGAATCACACTTAAATGAAATTCTTTCTATCTAAACAATTCCATCTCACTGCAGCACAGCTTTTTCTCCCCATCCCTCCCTCTATAAAATATTTCAGAAGAGGAGACATCCCAGATAATATAAGAGATCAGCTTACCACACAAGCCGAGATTTACTGCCAGACCCCACACCCACCCCTAAGTCGCCCAGAAAACAAAAGGCCCCAAACAACCACTAATTTTTTCTGGCAGATTTCAAATAATCTTTGACATTCTGCTTCTTTTCATTCAAATAGCTAAAAATAAATATTTTTAAAAAAATCTTGACATAGAAATTATTTCCTTGTTTGCTTTTCATTTAAGCAGCACATTGATATGCAGAAGAGAAGGCTACCCAGTAAGGGCAGGAATCAAAAGCTGGATGTCGTCAGTGCTTGCGATCCTCATTTACAGGTGAGTCGCTCACACTTCCGCCGACGCTGAAAACGCTTTTCTCTGGTTTCCGCAGCAGAGCCCCCCTGTTGTCCTTGGGCTGGTTTGATGCAAGGAAACTTCGCAGTACCCATGGATAACAGGTTAACGGAAGTTGTTTGTCTGAGTCACCGAGGAACTTCGACATAACTGTGTAAGTACCTGAGCACCCTTACACGTGTAAGTGTGACCAGCCGCGGGGGGTGTCGGGAAAAGAGGTGCCAAAGCGCCTCCTGTATACCGAGCAAATGTGACTCTGGGTTGATAAAAGTGATTTTGACTTGATAGAAGTCCTGAATTTTAAATCGTGAAGTATTTGGTTTTTATTTGTAAAAGGACATTGAACAGTTATGGATTCTTATACTGAGGCCTCAGGAAGTGAAAGCCAGGCTTAGGGGGCTCAGCAAGGAAGGACGGGGAGAGAATCGGAGCTCAGAGTGGGGCAGGAGGCTGAGTGGGGAGCAGGGAACGGGAGGCGGGTCGGAGGGCAGCGGGGTCTCTGGACTGCAGGGTCGGCAGGAGAGGCTGAGGGAGCTGCTGACAGACACATCTGCTGCTGCGGCACGGATGGACCAGGGAAGGGCGGGGGCGGAGAGGGGAGTCAACACAACCGACGGATCTGGAGGTGCAGAGCGGAAGGTGGGCAAGGAAGTCTGAGCCACCCCCCAGAAACGTATTTCCCTGCCTGTGTGCCTGCTCAGGGGCCATAAAGCAACTGACTGGAAACTGCGAGATGTGTGAAAATTCAGCTAAAATCATCCATTGTCAAAAGATAAAAAATCCACAGAACCAAATTCAGAGACAGTGGAAGAGAAAAGGAATAATCCCAGAATTCTGAGAGGCTTAGGCAGGAGGATCAAGGCTTCAAACCTGAGCCCAAGCAACTTAGAAACTTAGGAAGACCCTATCTCTAAATTTAAAAACAATTTTTTAAAAAACGAGAGACATATCCCATTGTGAAGGTCCTGGGTTCAATCATAGAAATAAACAAATATATATATATTTGGAAAAATAAATGAATATGTGCATACATACTGGGGTAGAGATTTTAAAGAATCTAGTGGAAAGGCGGACAATATACACAAATGTATGAAGAGTTTCAGCAAAAAGAAACTATAAAAAGTGTGGAGCGGAAAGTCAGTGGAAGAGCAGTGTCAGCGGAGAGTGGCTTTGACAGGCTTACGTCAGCGGGGCGGAGCGGGGGGGCCTCGAACCCCCAAACACGACGAAAACACAGGGAGTATGAAAACAGCGAAGGAACGAGCTTTCAAGAACTTTGAATAATATTAAACAGTCTAACATTTACCTGTAACTGGAGTCCCAGAAGGAGAGGAAAAAGTGCAAGGCAAAGGCAATATGGAAAGGAAACGTTGCCTGAGAATCTTCAGAATCAAAATACTAAAGTTCCAATAAGCCCAGAGAATCCAAACAGCATGAAACAAAACCAAAGCTGGTCAACGAGCCATGTTCATCTTCAGCCGCTGAAAATAATATTGTATGAAGAATACAATGGTTCTTTAAAAACATAATTTCATCAAAACTTGTTAAACAAAACACCAACTTCAAATTATTGAGGAAAAAATAAAAGCAAAAAAAGTGCACCACAATGCCATGCCCAGTTAAACATATCTTTCAACAGTGAAGACTTGGAAAATAACGACCTTTTCGTTGGGACGGAGGATGGGAATTCCCGGCAGTGGATTTGCACTACAAAAAGTAAGTGAAGTCTTGAGACAGAATGATACTAGAGAGAACCGAATTTGTATGAAAAAATAAAGGGCTCAAAGTGGTAAAAGTAACTCCTTACTTCAATTATTCCCAAAGATAATTGCAAAAGTAGAGCGTACATCATAGTATTTCTAATATATGGAACACTATTGTCAGAAACAGAGCTGAAGATGGTGGGGGTGGACATATCCTATTGTAAAGCTCCTACACTGCACAGGAGGGGATATAGTATTGTTTAAAAGTAGAGCTTGATAAATTGAAGGTGTCAACTATGCACCTTGGGGTGACCGCTATTGTAAGGATTAAAACTAAGAAAGAAATAGACACACTAGAATAAACATATGCAATTAGTTCAAAACAGCCGAGAAACACATCACAAAGGAATAATGAAGAGAAAGCACAGAAAATAATAGATTTAAATCTGGCCACACTGAAAATTACCTTCGGGTCCAGCGCCCTCCACAGCCGGTCGGAGAGCAGCGGGTGTTGAAGCAGAGCAGCCTGTGCGGGGCGGGGCACCGAGCAAAGGCCTCCGCAGACAGCGCTTCGCCCTCCCGTTAAAGGCTCTGGCCAGTGATGCCTGTGCGGGGAGAAGCGCCCCGGCTGTCCCCCTGCTCGCAGAAATGACCTCTCCACCCTGAGGCCACCAGTGACCAGGATTGGAGTGTAGCCTTCTCCCAAATACCAGGGTGTGTTCGTACAGTCCACGCACACGTGTGGCCTTGACTCGACCTCTACCCACGTGGAAAGGTGATTTTTTATTTGGCAAGGAGCTGAGTGCCTTCCTGGGCCAGGCCCTGCTCTAGGGAGCTCGGGGGTCCGGGGCTGGCTGTGGAGCAGAGCACTGCTGGCCATCCGGGGTGACCAGCAGAGACCCTGACGGAGGCCGAGCTCGCGAGAGAGCCTGTCTCCTCAGACACTCTTTCTGGGGCTCTCTGGATGGCCAGGACCTGCGTGAGGTCACCGTGGTCCTCAGGTGCCCGTCCAAGGTTTCTCTCTGTCACGCACCAGGATGCATGCTAAGTTTGCAAAGGTCGCTTGTAGGCTGCCAGCGCCCACCAACACGCCCTCAGTACAGCTGTGCCACTGCTCCTCAGGGGCAAAGGTCCACAATGAGCCTTCCTATGCCCGCTAGACCTGGGGGTCAGGGAAACCTGGCAGGAGGGCCACTGTGCCACAGGCGTGCTCAGCACTATCTGCCGCGGTCACGGCCTGGCCAGCCACCTTATCACATGTGCATGTAACATACACACGCACACACACAGGCTCACAGGACTCTCTGTCCAAGCAAGGCTGAACCCCGGTAACCCCACCCGTCTCGAGCAGAGCAGGGCCATCAGAGGAACAATCAGTCTTTGTCTCCGACAACTAGGGCACTGGAGAAACATCCAAGTCACCCTCGAGGCCCCCACCGCTCCCCACAAAGTTCTGCTAAGCACAGGTTTAGGGTTCGAGTGAACGTGAGCCCAGAGTGCCAGTGAGAATGCTTCCTGAGCCGCCCGCAAGCCTCCAAGGCATGGCACCTGGTGGGCACAGAGAAGGCAGGCCTGAGTGCCACGTGTGGGTGGCACCTCCACCTCTGTACTGCAGAGAGCGGGAAGCTGGCGAAGGGCTGAGACACCCTCTTCCTGTTCTCAGACATCGGCGCCTGGGCCCGTGGTCTGGACGGCAGGACGAGGCCAGTACCAGCCCAGGTCCAGCCCCCTGTGCCCCCTGGGGCCTCGGCTCGGCCTCGGCTCGGAGCCACAGTGCCAGCTCCTGTCCTGGGCACCTTGGCAGTCGGGCCAGCCCACACGGAGGACTCCTCCGTCCTCACAGCACACAGGCCCAGCCTCTGCCTCCACCTTGCTCTCAACTGCTCCTGTGCAGCCCTGTGCCACTCACCAGGAAGCAGAGCCACCGCGGATGTGCTGGAAGGGGTCGCCTGGAGCGGAGGCCAGATCCTCTGTGGCTAGTGTCCTCCTGAGAAGGGAAGCTGGACACAGACACCACACGCACCCAGGAGACTGCCCATGACAGCGAGGACCGGGGCCACCAACAGCGAAGCCAGCAAGGGTCTCTGCTGAGACCTGAGGCACAGCTTGCTCCTGGACACCCCCTTCAGGACTGCGGGGGTGTCACGCTGCAGGGTAAACTCGCCCTGGAAACTAGAAGTCACAGAAGCGGGCTGTTCCCTGGAATGGTTTCAGAGCCTACCGTGTGAAGCCAATAAGCCTGTCCTCGGGGCGCTTCCCCTCACCAGGGATATACAGTAGAATAAAGTATGAATTGTGTGCCGCACACTAGGAGAAGCTTAGAAGAGAAAGAGTAACAAGGGCCTAGAGAAAGGGACGGGGAGTTAAGTGCTTCCCTGAGCCCGTGTGGTGTCCAGCTGCCATCTCAGCCCTCCAGAGGCCAAGGCAGGAGAATTACAACTTAGTGAGACTCTGGCCCTAAACTGAAAAGGGATGAGTGTCTGGGGAGTTGTTCAGTGAGATGGCTCAGGGCTCAGCCCCACCACTGGGGAAACAAGAAGTGCCTCCTTGTGGGTGCCCCTGGGAGAGGCCCAGGAAGCCACGCGGAGTGCCAGGCAGATTCCTGGTGTCTGGGCACAGCAGAGGTCTGGGGAGATGTCCCTGGCCTGACTCAGGGGATCCCATGTGTCCAGAGCAGAGCATTGTGGGTATGGGGTCCCGAGCACCGGGTCTGGTGTGCTTGTGTGTCCTGGGTTCCCCATGAGGCCCAGGATGGTGGATGTCGTGACGAGGTCCGGAGGCAGAACCAGGGGGTATGGCAGAGGTCAGACAAGGTCACTGGTGGGCACCCCTGACCAAACAAGAGGAGTTGGAGCGAGTAGAGGAGTCTCAGCTTACGGCATCTTGTGTAGCCTCAGCACTCTGCCAGTGAGATGCACCCGGGCCTCCCCGAGCCAGAGCTTCTTCTTTATAAAGTCACCTGTCTTGTGCATTTCACTGGAGTGATAAAAATAGGCTCACACCAATACAGTCATATCTTGGTACTCAACTACTTGGAAATTTGTTGAATTTTGCACCATATAGAATTTTGTCTCGGTACTCATGGTGTAAGCTCAGACTTGCCGGGGTCAATTCCTAGTGGTTCACTACTCTTTCCACCCAAAACAATATATTCGATACTTGTACTATTTCATATCCACCGTGCCTGTAGGAGGTTAGTAGTGACGAGTATGAGGCGCCCCTGTCATTGTGTGGACTTAGCTGGGAACCTCTGTCTTTGTAAGAACAGCTTCCAGCCTGCCTTTCAAAGGAGGCCTCCACGTAGATTTCGAAGAAGTCCCGCACACAGCTGACCACATAGGCAGCCAGGCACACCATGGCTGTAAATATTTTAAACTCCTGCAAGACACCACAAGTGTTTTCAGATGGTAGACTCCCCACAGAAGGCGCATTCTAACAGGGCGCATGTCTGCACCTCCCATCCTGCAAACCGCTTCCTGCATCTCTACCCAGGGTGCTCTCCGGTGTGAGCCGTAGGGGAACTGTTTGAAAGTGCTTGCCTTTCATCACAGGCCAAAATAAATCAAAAACTGCAGTCACAGCTTCTGCAAGGGTTGGTTCAATTGTGAAAGAGAATATGTTTGATCTGTAGCGCTCTCCCAGGGAAAGCGCTTTGGGCGAGAGGGTAGCATTCTATTTCCTAAAAGCAAATGCTTCACTGTCCGTCATGCGTGTGGCTGCGCCTGCTTGTGGGGAGGCGCTGAAAGTGAAGGGCCGCGGAGTCCCGAGACCTCAAGGATGCGCCTCGCCCAGGCGCTCACATTCCGGTCTGACTCGAGCAGGGCCCAGATTGCTGTTTTCTTTCATTTCATTCCATTTTTATCTTCCTAGGAAACTGCTGGCATTCGTAGACTCTTTTGCTATATTTTCACATGGTTGGGTTTAAGTCAAAGTTGGGCAATTTTCATAATTGTGATTATTTGATGAGAGCTGCTAGAAAAAGCTACTGTCTTCTAGATGTCAGCCGAGAGCTCTCCCCACACGGAAAGATGTTTCCCTTCAGTTAGATTTATAGGGCCTTCTGCATCCTTAATCAATGCAATCTCTGTCAAACAGCTCTAATCAACTTCGCTTCTAATTTGATGAATTATACTAATAAACTCCAATTTTCACCCAGAAAACGTGGATTTGGTCAATTCCTTTCCATGCGAGCAGGCTCATTCTACCATTGCCCAATTTGTCGGATCTCATTTGTTATTCTGCAAGGAATTGACTCATCTAAACCCTCTGCTGGCGTGGGTCCGAGACACAGGCTGGTGTCTCTCTGGGTGGTGTCACCTTTGTGTCTGGGTCATCAGGAAGCCTGCTCCGTCCCACGTCTGATGGCGAAGGAGGGCACCTTGCCGAGCTGTTTGTCTAGGCTCCATCCTGCCACTGGTCACAGACTGGTTCCACGTGTTGGCACCTTGAATGCCCCCTCTGAGCTCATATTTAGACACAGTGTCTGCCCTTCACCTTTTGACAGACTTACCAAGATTTTAATTTGTCGGTGGGTTTTTTTGGGGAAAGACAGGAACAAGCCACACGTTCAGTAAACATTATATCAGCCACGAATGTCGGGTCACTAATTCTTCACGGGACTCTAAGGACACCATCGGCAGGACTCTCCTCGTAGCCCTTCCCAGGCTGCCCACCACCTGCCACACCCCAGAAGCCCTATCATGCCACCAGCTAAATGCTTCATCCAGTGGGGTCCTGAGTCGAGGATCCCACCGTCACCCATATGGACCCGCCAGGGGCAGCCGCCTGACCAAGCACAGTTGGCAACATGCCGCCAGCCGTTCCTCAAAAGCTCAGGGATTGGGGGCATCCTAGGCGGATTGCTGTTCTGAGCTGTGTGACTTGTTTGTGAGAAAGGAGGGACCAAGGACCCTTCAGCCCCCACTGGGGACATTTCCTTAACAGTAGAGCCCTTCTACCCACTGGAGACCAGTCAGGCATGTAGCCACACCTGTGCTTG
Source organism: Petromus typicus (assembly GCA_004026965.1). NCBI lineage: Eukaryota > Metazoa > Chordata > Mammalia > Rodentia > Petromuridae > Petromus > Petromus typicus. The sequence continues at coordinate 23,395 of PVIR01022123.1, forward strand.
GCAGCTCGCTCTCCTTACCACCTCCCAGAGACAGAGGTGAGTCTGGGGGGCCGGCAACTTCCAGGGGAGGTCTGTTTTGACCCACAGCAGCTGCTGGAGGCCCGACTTCGGGCAGTCTGGGCAGAAAGGCCTGGGAGAGGCCTGGGCATAAGGAGTCAAGGGCAGGGGGCAGAGGGGGAGAGGAGGAGCCAGGCCGTACGCCTTCCAGGTCACACCCCCAGTGACCGCCTCTTGAAGGATGGCACACCCTGCTCCTGACAGCAGGTCAGCGGTACCGACCCCAGGACAGTCACCCCCAAAAGCCCCACCTCTGCACACCTGCGTTATCGTGGGACGTTTTAGATCCTAACCACGGCATGAGTGATATTTATCTTTGTCTGTCTCATGGCCTCCAAATCCTGCAGGATTTGCTCAGAAATGAAGTTTCCATTTGCAGTTGGAACCGTAGCCACCAGGGGTGTGAGGACTAAGCCCGGGATGAAAGTTTGTGAAGTTCCTTCTCGGGTCGCTCTGCAGTCTAGCAGAGCCTAGCACGAAACCTCGGGGTGAGGCTTGTAGAAAGGCAGGCCAAGGGTGGCCGGACAGGATCGCAGAGTCTGTCTGCTCCCAGGGCCTCTCCACACATGTTGGCAGCACCCCCAGCCAGCGGCCACCCCACACAAAGGCCGGGAATCTTCAAGACCCTCTCCAGACCTCTGGAAGCACCTTACAGGCACCTCTAGGATAGGTAGGTTCTGGCTGCCTAACTTTGGTGGTTGGAGAGTCAAACACAGATATTCTCTTCCAGAATGTATCCCTTCCATGTATCAGGGGATGCTTGTCCTTGCAAGTTTTCAATATTAGTTTATTTTAAGGCATATTAAATTTTATCACTATATCAGCTAGAAATAAAATGTGGAGTTGATAGCAGAATTGGAGGCTGCAGTTGAACTCCCAGTGGGTCCCCATGTCCTTTTAAAAATTAAATACAATAATGGAAGATAAACTGTGGAAAATGCCAGGACTTCCCCTCCATCTCCTCTGTCTGTGTACGAAGCCAAAGGTCTCACTGCCAATCATGCTGTGGGGAAGACTGTAGAGTGTTTTTGATTTTGTCCAGGCTTCCGTTAGACCCCTGTTCTCCTGATTCCTTATTGAGGTTACTGCTGCCTTACTGCACATATATACCTACCTAAAATTGGGAATTTACAATCATTAACGTCACTGAGATATGGGGGAAATGTTACATCAGGCAAATCAAGTATTCTCCGTTTCCCGACTAAATCTGAGGCTGTGTGTCTATCTCATACTTCCTCACTTTGAAAGAAAGATCCGAAACTTTACTTGCTGTGAATGCTATAGTTTTTCTGATGAGCTTTCACTCAGGTATTCCAATATACCTAAGGAATTTTAATCTTATTTTTCCCAAAAGATTAGAATTCATGCCTCCTATATTCAATTTCAGATTTCTAGAAGAAAGCACGAAGAAAACTTGAACTTTGTTAGACACATGAATGTTTTAAAATCATCACGGGGTCTATCATCCTTTTGGGACTCTGGGTTCATGCTCTGCCCCTGACAATCTCCCTGTAAATGACCTTGCAGGGGGACAAAGTTGATGCTGATGAGACTAAATTCTAAAGATACGATGAATGACATGATTTCTACCTTTTGCGTCGTAGGAGTCTGTACGGACCGACTGTGTGAAATTCCACCTCTTCTGTGAAGCAGACGTAAGGTGGAAGGAAATGTCTCTAATCTATCTTCTAGGTGCCAAGAACACCAGAGGCATTATACGCCCTATGTCATTTTATCCTGACAACATTACCACAGAGTAGGAGCATTATTTCTATTTTTAAAACAACCAAAGTTGAAGTCCTTTCTCCATATCACACAGCTATGGGAAATAAAGCCAGAATTCAAGCTCAGCCCAGGACATCCTCCGGGTACACAGATCTCCAGCCTACAGAGAGAAATGCTAGATGCTGCATCTTGAGCTATTAGCCTGTCACGGATATTTTTATACCCACTTGGAAGCAGGAAGATATATCTGAACCCTAGTGTCTCTTTGTGTTGTTTACTAGGCAGGAATCACCGGCTGCCCACGTGTCACACACAGAAGGAATCGCTGCACACAGAGTGGAGAGGCAGAGGCAGGACCACGAAGGGCGGCCACAGATGGCGTCACTGCCTGGGCCAGCTCCTGAACACAGTTCCACAGTCCCCACTGGGCTCTGATGTGGTCCTGACTCCTGCAGTGACAGGGAGGCCGAGGGGAGGACTCCTCTCCTCAGGACGGAAAGAGAAGGGGCCTGGGGCTGGTGGCGGGGCTGGGAGGACGCAGGGAAGCAGATTCTTCCTGGTGAGCTTCATGGGCTGGCGCTGGTGACGCTTTCCCGTGAGAAAGTGTCGTGGGGCTGTAAAACCGCAGGACAGGAACTCCGCCTTGGAAGGGGCCACAATCCTGCCTCTGCGCTTTCTAGTCGCCAGCCCTCAGAGGCGAGCGGCCCAAGGCAGCTTTCTGAAGAGCCGAGAAGCACGTGCTACTTGTTATCCTGAGAGCGGCAGTTGTCTTGAAAACACTGGAAAGTTCTGCTTACGTGGGACCCAAAAAGGGCCTGGGTTTCCATTCCTTCTCCCTTACGCCTCACAATAACCCTAAACATAGGGGCCACTGACATTCGCTTTATGTATTGAAACCCAGGCAGCTGCCGAGGCTCCGTCAACTTCGCACAGCCACGCAGCCGTGGCCAGGAGGTCCCTGCTTTGCCTGGTGCTGCCCGGCACACTGAGGTTGGGAGCTGGGCTCCTCTGTGTGTCACTGTTGGAACCATCGGCCTCTAAGTCCGGGCCACCCCCACTGCCACCCTGCCCGGCCCCTGCCCGTCTGCAGAAGTGCTGTTGCCAGTCCAGGCTGCCGAGCACTGAGGCCCGGCCTGGATAGCTGACCACAGACAGCAGAGCGACGAACCTGTGGCACACACGCTGCGTGGGCCGTTTGTATCACTGAAAGCTTGAAGTGTTCGCCGCCAGCGCCATAGACGATTTCACTCCCTCACCTCAGCTCAGTCCATGCCTCCCCGGAGCCCTGCCCCGCCCCTGTACAGACAGGAGAGCTGGTGCTGTCCCCGAGGTTACCTGGCAGCATCACCTCCCCTGTGTGGCATTCCTGCAGCACACGCCGTCGCCTGGGGAGCCACTTCCTGCTCTTCATGGAGAGAATCAGCGCGTTGCGTGCGTGTTGACAGCAGAGAGAAGTGGCTTCGCCACACGCCACCTTTCATGTGGTTTCCTGTCTTTCTCGCGTTCGTCCCTTTCTCTCAGGCAGACTCCAGGAAGCGCGCATTCCCTGAGCACCCCAAACCACATGAAGAGTGGCAGGGCCTGTCGATGACGGTGCCAAAATCTCTCTTCATAAGCAAATTTCCACTTTGTTCTTTGATCAGTCAATCAACTGTTTCCTCAACCCTGCCTTAGGCATCAGGATGTGCACTGGGCAGCTGCGATTCAGGGCAGGCCTTTTCTCCCGAAGGAACTCGGTCCTGTGGAAGAGCCTGGCCTGGGGACAGGTTTATGCATCGTAGGTCTGAGGGGCAGCTTTGTTCCCTGAGAAACCAGTAGCCTCTGCCTCTGCCCCCCAGAAACCTCACTGTAGGGTGCCCAGTGAAGGTACCGGGCAGGACACGCCGCCCATTCCAGGTCTGGTGCAAGATGAAGCTGCAGGGGCCGGGGAGTTAGCTCAGTGGTTCCGGCGCCTGTCTCGCAAGCGCAAGGACCCGGGTTCGATCCCCAGTAACCACATACCATACTGGGCATGGAGACTCACCCCAGCAGCAACCAGTACCACATACCACAGTGCCAGGCGTGGTGGCTCATACCTGTAATCCCAGCACTTGGGAGGCAGAGGCAGGAGGATTGTGATGTGAGTCGGAGGCTGAGCTCAGGGCCAGCCTGAACCACAAAGCGAGACCCTGTCTCAAAAAACCTAAAAAAAAAAAAAAAAAGATGAAGCTGCAGCACCTTGTTCACAAACTGCCAAGAACTCTGAGGCAGAGTAGCGGCTTACTGAGGGGCAGGTCCCGGGCGTGAGTGTCAGGACAACTGGGGTGCCTTATTCTTGCCCGCCCTACCCTGGCCAGCTCCCTTCCCGAGCCAGTTTAAATCCCCTTTGCAAGCTCTCTCTGGTCTCTCGTGGCCTTGTCCCCGGCTCTGGTGACCTAAAGAGCTACAGGATCCTTTGAGGCAGGCAAGAGGCGTTGCTGGGAAGCTCCTGGAGAGGTATGGAGGAGACACTGCTGTAACTGCACCGCCGGGAGCGTCGGCGTCTCTCTGGTTGAGGTGGCAGCGCACAATCCAGGACTTCCTCCAGAGCTCACCTGCTCCCCCCACAACCAAGCCCATCCCAACTTTCCCAGTGAGCTGCTCTGTGTATTCATTTCCCTCCTGCGGCCCCGGTTGAACAGGCAGCTTGGTATGTCTGGCATCAGAGCTGCAGTAACTTAACACCATTCCTCTGCCCATCTGCAGGCCACCTGTCCCACCCCAAGCCAAAAGAAGCGGGCAAGAAAAGTCCAGCAGAACGACCCACAGACCATTCCAGTCTCACTCCCGCAGTACCTGCAACTTCCCTGGTCCTTTGCTCCAGAGTAGGAATTATTTTGCACACAACTCCCTGATAATTAGCCAACAATCTGCAGGTACCACAGGACAGTCCTCCTCAGGCCGGCTCTCCAGACTCCCAGCACATGCACAGCTCCCTCAACCAGAGGGACGCTGACCCTCCCAGCAGTGCAGGCACAGCAGAGCCCCATCTCCACACCTCTCCAGGAGCGGCCCAGCAACAACTCGCACCACCTCTTGGCTGCCACACAGGATCCTGTAGCTCTTTAGGCCACCAGAGCTGGGGACAAATGAACAACACCATCAGGAGGGGCCACGAGAGTCCCAAGAGAACCCACAATGCGGATTTAAGAAATCCAAGTGTTCCTGGAGGAGATCACAAATTAAATAGAATAATGTCTGTCATTCATCTTAATCGCAGAGTCCACAAATCTAAAAGAATATTTTTCTGCATGGCATGATGTCATCTTCTTTCTGGATTGCACTGCTGCTGTTTTCATAGGATTTACTAAGATTGTTCGCAAGGTGTCCCACCATCTGCAGTGCTTATGTTGTGTGTTCGCTTTGAACTC
>PVIR01022124.1:0-28582 GCA_004026965.1 Petromus typicus
CCATTAAAATGTATGATTATATCCATTTGTTTTGCTTTTCTCTTATGGCTTTTGAAATCACAATAATCATAATTGAGCTATAATCACCTGCACTTCTGAATCTCTTTCATGTCTGCTCCTGTCTCCATCTTTCATCAAATAACTTGTTTCTGTGAAGTTGACCCATCCAGTAGCTCACAGGCTCCAGGACACAGGAAGTTGCATTCTTTAGCATAACACCTGGGTATTAATTTTTAAGAGAAAATTCTGATAGCAAAACAAATCACAGAAGTTCAACCACTGAGTCCAGTTTTGGTTACACAGTAGCATAAATCCCACAAACGCTATACAGCTCCAAGTGCTCATTCAGAAAATAGACACCTGTGTGCATACATTGTGTATTCATTTCACATCAATGTTTTCCTATAGTAGGAGTACCCAGCAAGGAGGGGACATTTGATAGCACGATGCAGGAAGTAACTAAGGTACTAACTAAGTAACTAAGTGTCCTGTATGCTGAGAAAAGAGGTTGGATTGTCATTCTAGAGATCTAAGTGAGGTTTAGATAATTTTAAACATTTTCAAATCAAGACTACATCCGGCTTGTGCAAGGTAATATAAGGCAGTGGAATTTATTGTAACATAAACCGCACCTCAGAGAAAGAGAGACAAAGACTTACAGGTGGCCAGAATACAGCACATCAGGACAGGCTGTTGGCAGAGCACATGGTATAGAGGCCTCCTTCAGTCCAGTTTCACAGCAGATCCAAACAACAGCAACTAATGCAGTAAAACATCACTCAAAAATGATTAAGCCATGCAGAAATTATATCTTGAAACACGTCTTGGATCAAATGCAAAATGTGATTTCAGAATTTCAAGGAAATAGTAATGAAAAATAGATCTATACCAGCTTGCCACACAGCTAGTGATGGAAAGCTTGGAGAAAATGTCACAGAGCTAAAATCTTCTAATGCATGATAATATTTGAAATAAAAAACTCCACGGGCAATTTTAAAAATTCTTAGAAACATAAAAAGACCAAAAAGCAAATTACAACAAACTGAGTTGATTAAGTGAGATAAAATTGGAAGCTAAAATTAAAAAATTTGGGATGAAATTTTTAAAATGAGTAAGAGTACCTATAAAAAAAATCACTGCAATAGACAGTGAGTGACTAATTCAGGGAGATAAGTTATTGATTTACAAATTCAAAATAGGAGCAAGAATTATCAAAACAAACGAACAAGCAGATGACCTTGCTCGTTTCTGCATACATAATGAATAAATCTAAGTGAGATAAACTGTCTCAGGGAAAAATAATTCACTCAAACTGAGTGAGCAGAGGAGCAGGATCTGAAGAGCTCCTGTCCGTAGAGGAGACAGAATCGGGTCAAAACACTCCCTGGGGCACCGAGCTCAGGGTGGGAAGCGATGCTGCACCTCCCGGAGCCGAAGGCTGAGACAGATCTGGGCCCTGCACTGCGTGGAGATTCAGAACAAAGGGGAGGCCCAGGCCGTGGGAAGACCGCCTGCGGGGCAACGGGCCAGACCCTCAGCAAGCTCGCTCTCTCTAGCTCATTTCTTCCACAACACAAATAAGGACAATGAATCAGTATGCATATGTTCATTAAAATGAAAGAAAGAGCAGTAGGAAGTTTAAAACAATATCCTGGAAAGCTTCACCCGAGGACCCTGGATGGCTGGAAGATCAAGCAGAGAGGAATGGCCCGGAAGCCACACCACGTCGCGTCTCACAGGAGAGTCCTGTAGTATCGTGGACCTCCCCACTGCACAATACCACCTTGGCTTTTAGGGTTTTTAAAAATGTTTTACAGTACTGAAGATTAAACCCAAAGCCTTTGTACTGAGCTGGACCTCCAGTGCTTTTAAAGTTTCAAGACAGAACCTCACGAAGTCCCTAAGATGGAAGTTGTGATACTCCTGCCTTGTCCTCCTGGAGTACGAAGTTCCCTGGGTGTGCCTCCGCTCCCAGATGAATCTGGCCTTGTTGGGCAGTAGGGAGAGCTGTGCTCAAAGACCGCCTATAAAGGAAGGCTCAGCGGAGAGGAGCAGGAGGAGCGCTCTGAGGAAGACGTGAATATCACACAAGCGAAAGGCCAGAGAGGCCACAGAACTCCGAGGTTGGGCAGAAGCTCCGGAGGCTCCTCTGCAGCTCTCGAAGCAAGAAGAGCCCCGGGAGTACCTTCACTGCGGCGTCCAGGCTCTAGACTTGGGTGGCAGGGGAGTGTCCGCCCACAGTCTTTGTCAATCCACCTGCTTGGGGTGTCTTGTTACAGCAGCACTGATAAATTAATGCTGATTTCACAAGATAATGAAGTTGCTTCTTCAAAAGGATACGAGAATTCTGAACGATTCCACAGCTGAAAAGGAGGCTTCAAAATAGTTGAAGCCAAAATTAATAACAGAAATGAAAGGAAACAAAGGAGAAATAAAAAAATAAATTGAATTAGAAATTTCAACACTACATCGGAATAATGGAGAAAAAGAGGCAAAAATGAGAAAGCATAGTAAACATCTAACCAATATTATTAAACAGTTAATCAAACTGTCATTCATAGACCACTCATCACATAATGTGTAACAAACTATAGCATAAAATGGAATGTGAGTTACCTTTCTTCAACTGGTGTCAAAGGCTTTTGTACTAGGAAATTTTTATCAAATTTATATTTTATCTATGATCTTATCTTAAACTTGGGTCTTTTTTTTTTTTTTTTTTTTTTTGAGACAGGGTCTCGCTTTTTGTAGTTCAGTCTAGTTCTGAACTCAGCCTTGAACTCACAACAATCCTCCTGCCTCTGCCTCCCAAGTGCTGGGATGACAGGCACGAGCCAGCACGCACCAGGCACTGTCCACACCCGGCATTGTTGTATGTAGTTACTGGGGATTGAACCTGGGCCCTTACAATTGCAAGGCAGGCACTGGAACCACCGAGCTAAATCCATGGCCCAATTTGGGTCATTTTTTGCGACTTATCTGCTTCTAAGCACTAAAAATACAGGAATAATTAAAAATATTGCCATAAATTATTATTTATATTCCATAAATATCAGTATTTATGGGAAAAGTCCTAAATATAATTTTATAATTTATGTGTCAAAACTGTGTGCAGTTTTAAAGCCCTAATAATAAAACTGCATGTGCAAATAAACAAAGTTTGGATGCCATCTTTTATAACAGCATTGTAAACTTTATTTTACAGATTGAAAATTTGTACAGTGATTTTTATCTACAAGTGTTTTGCTTGACTGAATTTGAACTAAAATTGTATCTGAAGTCTTCTTGTTTTTATAAGTAACTGAATAAAGCTTATTTTTAGCACAAGAGCTACGTACATGGTGAAAGTACACAGGTTACAAAAATTATTTTCCAAACTTTTTGGCAAACAACAAATGTCATCATTATCATGACAGAATTCAATTATACATTTCAACACCTACATCTACTCTTAGTTCAGGATGATCGTGGTGGACCCATGTTCCGCTGAAATTTCTGTGGCAGAGTGAAGTGCTCCATATCCCTTAAATGCTTTTTTCTCTTAAGAATTTGTGGTAGATTACAAGGCATGTCTGACAGCTCCCAAAGAGAAGTGCTCCAGAACCAGAGAGAGAGACAGCTCTTTGCTTGGGCCCTGCCTTCTTTTCATGGCCACTTCTCATTGCCCCTTCGTGACTCAGGAGACCCCGCTCAGGTTACGGGTGGGACGTCAGCAAGTACTTCTGAGCCCAGGATAGCAGGTCTCCTAAGGAGCCCTAGGCGAGTTCTGGCTCTTCTAATCAGGGCCACCACGCTGAGCAGCAGAGTGGGAGAACAACAGGCAGAGCTGGAGAGATGGGAAAGGAAAACCTAAGTCACAACTGAAATTAACACAAAATGTACAAGATGAACGCCTAGTAGTTAAGCTCTCTCCATTCAAACGGAAGGTTCAAATGCATCTATTTAAAGTCCTAGTTGTGCATGTCAGTGATGGAAAAAGAGAACTATGAAATGTCATTCACTAGAGGAAATCTATTTTAAACCACAAAACATCTCAATACTCTCATAATTTCAATAGCTCTAAAAGTGAAAAGAAAAACACAAAGACAACTTGTCAGATAAATGACAAAAAGAGGTAAGATTTTACCAGATTTATACAGAGTATAAGACTCAGGCGATATATACGATGGTGCAAGACATCTTGTGATTAAATTTTCAATATTTCGATAGAAGAAAAAAAATCTGAAAATGTATCTTCTATTTTCACCTTTGGTCCTGGGTGCAAGGAGGTAGTGTGATTACTCATTTCCCTCCTGTCCTGGAAGATTGCAAACCCTTACCGAAAATGGAAAAGCATACATAGAAAATTAGAGACAGACACATTCGGGGATATGAGGACCCAAAAAGAAAGAACCTACCAATTTTTCTTTATTAGTTCTATCATAGTTTTGAGCTTTTTTAGATAGTTGGTAGCACACAAAGAAAATCCATGGGGCAAGAAAATTTGATATGTGCTTTGGAGAAGGTCAGAGTCGAGATCTGGGAGATCATAGGTACAGTCTTCAGAGCACCCTCGTGTTTCTTAGGAACATGTTGGTCCTTAAATGGTCACCCCACCCCCAGGTCTGCTTCCCAGTCCACTTGAGAGACAGCCGTGGTTAGAGTTCACCCACTCCATCTCAAATGTCTCCTTGGGCCATGCTGTCTTTCTTGTGCTACTTGCCACAGTTCAACTGTGCAGCTTGGCACTGGCCTCTGTCCCGCTTTTCCCTCTGCACACCTGCTCCTGTGCCCTCCTGCCACCCAGTGGTTCCCAGAGCCTCTGGCCAAGAGCAACTTGGCTTCTACCTATTTTAGCTGAGTGCAGCCAGAGTCCTTTACAAAACTCCACCCTAGGGGACAAAATTCTTATGCAAGGGTTGCCCGAGGGGATCCAGATGATCAGGAAGGAGCCATCTGGGTCATGGGACACTCAGGAAGCTGAGAGATGGTCCTTTGCTGGACACTAAAGAGTGGCAACGCTGTCAGCAGCAATTCTTGGCTTCGGGTCCTGTTTACATAAGGTTGTCTGGGGGGAGCAAAAAGCACTTCAGTAAGGGGCTCATCAGGAAAGATAAAAATCAGAGACGTCAACCCAGACAATCCGTACACTTCTGCTTCTGACACAGTCCTCTCTTGAGAGTGACCGCCACCTCTCATGCTCCGTGGTCAGAACTTCCATCTTGGTTTACTGGTTTCTTCCCATTGTTTCTCTTGAGCTTGGCTTTAGGCTGGCTGGTTTATAAATTTCCTTTTTATGCAGTATTTATGGAAGGCTGAGTTCTACTCCACACACTTTAGAAAGTAACTGTTATCTGCAGCAATATTCATACATACAAAACAATCAATGTAGAAACATTTATTGGAGTGTTAGATATGCCAACAGCGTGTCTAAAGTAACTTACATGCGTGTGACATTTAAGCTAACTTTCACATACAGTCTCAAAACAGCCAAGAAAATGTGTGCATATCATTTGTACAAATGTTTTCTTAATGATTTGAGAAAAACAAATATACTGTGGGATATAGGAGCTTTATAGATATGTTAAATACGCATAGAAAAACCTTATTGACAGCACAATGGTTTGATGAAATCATTGCAGATATTTAATTATTACATTCCTTAAGTATTTATATCAAATATATTTTCTCATAAAACAAAATAGCATTTCAATTAGAAAATATATATTTAAAAATAAAAAGAATCTGTCTAAGAGAGAAAAGAAAGAAAACATGATTCTAGGTCTCCTTATTATAACTGCAAAAGTGTTGTTCAGAGAAAAATTAAGCAAGACAGTCTGCTTGCCTGCATAAGCATGAAATGCATGACTCTGAGACTTAACACTATTCTATTTGTAGTTCTTCTGGCACCAGATTGGGCCACTTGCAAGTACATGATCAATTCACTGGTGCCTCCTCAAAAGGTTTTCTGTTCTTTGAGAGATCTTCTGAAACGTGCTGTATGTGGATATAAATACAGCAAAATGTGAGGTAGATAAGAGGAAACAGGGAAATAGGTTCTTTGCATAAGAGAAAGGGACCAAGAGATGAAGGGAGAGGGGAGGGGAGGAGAAGAATCGGGAGAAAGACAAAATATGAATCAGTCCCTGGCAAGGAATGAAAATATTGCATAGTACAAACATGTACTGATAAAAATAAAACTAAAAGCAGTTTGTATATTTCTTTTTAGAAAAATGTTCATAGCATACAATAGAATTTGTTAGAAAAACTGTATTATGTAAGTGTCAGTAATACTAAAAATATCAAGTGTTGTGTAACTGATCTCACGCTTTATACATGTCGGCAAATTTGAGAGACAGAAGACATCAGACCAAGGCAACAGGACCCAGTCCCATGGGGCCCCGAGAAACAAATATCACTCATTTTCTTGCTTGTTCTCTGATTGCCTGAAAAATTCACCATTGCTTCAACTCCACTGGATGTTAGAAAACTCATAGGCAATTACTGCAACAGATAAAATCAATAACAACCCATGCAGTCATTGGACTCTCCATATTAATACAATACTGTTGTATTGTATTAATACAATACTTAACAATACTGTTAAGACACTCTGGGACAGAGTGGGGATTGTGTAAAGGGACACGCACATGGGAGAATTCCTCCACTGTTACTAATGTCCCCCTGGCATATGTGGCACCTCTCTGTGATGTAGCTTTCGTGACAGCATGACATTCCAGATTTGCTTGCCCACTGAGCCATGTGGACTTCTGAGACACCACAAGACTGCGCCATCCCAACCCCCATGGGCTCACCTTTGTGGAGCTTTTCCGTGAGGATTGGTTATGTGCTTTCCTACAAGAGGAGAAGGAAACGGCCTTGATGTTTCTCTCAGGTATAGCAGGTCTGGGTAATGTTCTTGCTTGAGAATAAAAGGCAAAGAAACTGAGACTCTCTCAATTCCTTGGTTACAATGGAAACAGGAAAAGCCTACACTGTGTGGGAATGTACAGGCCTGTGAGTATCAGGAAATCTGTGTGTGGTCTTCACACAGCACAGAGTCCGACTCCTCACTCCCCTTTGGCTTGATGGCCTTAACATCCGTGGATAGCTCTTGCTCTAAAGATATGTAGACATATGCTACATTCCTGCAGCCCACTTGATGCTTTTAGATTTATTGACTCCATCTTCATCAACTGGTGCTATGTGGATTCCTCAGATAAGGACAATTCTACCCCTTTCAATTACTAACTTACAAGTTAAAGTGTTGGAATAATAGCTATCTTCAACGGCAGCAAATTACAATACTGCTTTTTTTACTATTTTTAAAACAACATTAATATTTGAACATTTCTGTGGGCAAAAGGTCAATAAAACCCTTCCTCCTCTGGCCTGAGAGTTTGACCTTGAGTTAATGTCCTGGCTGTTTCCCTGGAAACAGACAATGAGGGTAAATTACTAGGTCTAATTGCTTGTAGTGCAAATTTAGCAATCAGAAGTTAGCTCCTTGTGTTCAGGAAGAATCACCCCTGGTGTAAGACCTCATGCTTTGTGGTCCTGAAGTGCACTAGCTCTTGGGACAGTGTCCTTCTGGAGAGGGAGGCTTCAGTAGAGAGCTGTCTAGAGACACAGTAGCTCTTAGAGGGAGCGACACTTCTAGGTGAGGCAACACGCCTCTTCCTAGGCCATCTCTTCCCTGGACAGAAACAGAGCTGAAGCACAGCCTCCTAGGAACTGCTCAGCAAGGAGGAAATCCAGCTCTGGATCCTCTGAAGAGGCTTTTGCGTTCCCGGCCCGCCACGCCTGGCATCTGCAGGTCTGTGGGTCTGAAGAAGACCCTTGACCGAGTGAGCTCCGTCCTACTGTGACACGGCCGCATTCCAAACCCACCTCCTGTGTTTCCTGCTGGGTCAAGTTGGGTTTCTCTGGTTCTTTTTGGTAGAGAAATTAATTTACAGAATGACAGGTAGGCTTCTGGAAAGACCTTTGCTAAGGCAGAGTCAGAGCTTCCAGGCCTTTTTTAGGAAAAAATGCCTGACTGTAAAACCTCATGTACCTTCTATAATCTTATCTAAAATTTAGCAGTGGGAGAGTCTAATATAACTCCACAGCAAGGTATCTGTAGCTCTTCCCTTTTCTGATAAGGTTTGCACAGTGATTCGTGGGCTTCCTCTTTCACTACAAATATAATTTGAGGTCAACAAAATTTATAATTCTATTGATAATAAGACTGTTAAACATAGTGTAACATCATGGTGCTGTTCTTCAGGCCTCTAGTACACAGCCAATGAATTTTGGTAGATGGTGTGCTGTTTTCTACATGCTGAAAACAATTCTTTCCTTCTCATAGTATATGATTAATTTGATATAGAATTATGATCTTTTTTCCCACTGATGCTCGTTTTATTTTCTATTTAAATTCATTATTTACAAGGCAAAAACTTATGTGGTTTAAATAAAACCTACATTAAATATGTATACACCAAATATGTGGACCAGTTTTGGGGACTGCATCAATTTAACCATCTCTGTAGCAATTAAATATGTTCACTCTGGAATCAAGCTGGTAGACATTTGGTGCCCAGCTGAGCAATTATTTAACAAGCCTGTTTAACTTTTCTTACTTTTCCAGAGGATGATAATATTTTAAAAGGTTTGAGCGCAGTAATGAGCTTTGTTATATAGATCATATTATCTATATATAAAATATGTCATATTATATATAATATGATATAATACATATAATATATAATATGACAAAATACAGTATGTATATAGATCAATATATATTATATAGATTTATAAATAGTGATATCATGTAATATTCTGCATTTTAAAACAATAAATTACCAAAAATAAATCAGACCAAAATTTCAATTTATAGATCACTTTGAATCAGCTAGAGTCAACATAGCTGGGAAGCTTGGTGATATAGAGACATCAGTTAGAGAATTAATTAGATGTTGTTGCTGGTAGGTGACACTGATTTAGGGTGGTTGTGACAGAGGGGAACTTTCCACATAGGGGAATGATGAAAAATTAAAATTTAAATTATTGAGGAAATATTAAACTCTATACTCTGCTGGTAAATAACCTTGAACATTTTCTCCGAGCTGCAGGTTATGCAGCTGTGCTGGTTTCTCTAAGGCCCAACAAGACTCCTGGTTAATCTGACAGTGTTGGCCCCAAACACCTCTCCCCTCTGACCCTCCTGCCCTCAAATAAGCCAACTCCTCAATGACAGTGCCACACACTGTCCACACTGCAGACCCTCAGATTCGCTGCTTCTCCCAAGTCTTACTCTTAAGCAGGGGCCCTGATATGTGATAATTACCAGGCATTTTAAGGACAAAAATCCAGACAGATAATAAGAGACTTTGAATTTAAGTCTTTAAAAAAGATCTCACCATATCTCCTTGTTTTTGTCTGCTTTCACAGCACAGAACTGATCCAGGAGTGAGCAGAAGTCATCCCGCCTGAGGGAGGCACCAGCTGAGAGACAGTGAGTGTAGAGCAGAATTCTCCCAGAATTCTGAGCTCATAAGTGTAAGTTCTGAGCTTGGCACAAGTGTAAAAGCCCCACACAGGCCTCAACTAAGAGACACATGTGACCAAGGTTACCATGGCTCACACTCACGTGTCTGGGGATCTGAGCTTCCCCAGGGCCCCACGTCCCTCATCTGCTCAAGCCAAACACCAGTGCAAACACCATCGACATGTTTTCCACTGTTTTATTTCCCTGCTGTGCATATTGTCCCCAGCACATGGTGCTTCCTAAGCCAGAGGCCTATTTTCCCCAAATTCTGCTAAGATTCTTTTGTTTTATAGAGTTACAGTTAACAGAGCTAAGAGATCATCCCAGTTTAGAGTCGACTCAGCAGACATACAAAGCAATGCAAAATAATATGAAATAGGGAGGAAAAACAGAAGTAGGAATGGCTGGAGAGAGGGATGGGAAGATACAGAGAAGAAAGAGATCCGTGCTTTTCCACCATGAGCTCAACATCACACAGCAGGGTTAACACAGAATGTGCAGCCTTATAAGTCACGTGAGGGTAAGTGAGAGAAGAAGTCTGTAGGCAGCCTTGTCCTTTTAAGGTACATCAGTGACACTGACATAGTCACTCAGACGAGGTCTAGGCACAGGCCTTGGCAGCTTCACTTCAACAGAGAAGCCTCTTCTCTGGGAGCACAGGTAATGCCCAACACCCAAGGGAGGGTGTGGTGGAGGGAAGCCGCTCACATCCTGGGTCCAGGAAGCAGAGATAGAAGGGAGGATGTGGGACAAGAATGCAACCTTCCAGGTCACCCCAGTGACTGGCTCCGACCGGCCCCACCTCGCACCAGCACATCTAGCTGTGAGCTCAGCAAATCCACAAGTGAGCATGGTGCCCCATGATCTAGTCACACCCAGGAGACTTCGAGGGCCACTTCAGATCCAACTGTGAACCCATGCCCAGGTGAAGGCCTTCTGTGCTGTCGTGTGCCACCCAGAAATTGCAAATTGCAAATTTCTGTAGGGGACTAATGCTGGAAAAACACCCAGAGCTGAGATGGCGAAGGCAGACGCCCAGGACTACTCATTCTCTGCCTGCTAGGAGCCTCTGAGGCAGTTCTGTTCCTTCCTTTGGAGGAAAATGAACATAGAACCCTTTGAGAGAGTGGAGAATGTACTCTTGGGAAAAGTTTTACCACCTCAGAACAAAAGCTTCCCTTACCAATAGAAAATAAGCCTCGAGCACTTCAAACCTACATTCTGCTAGTTTCTTCTTCCTCTCTCTAATTGAACTCCTGCACCTTTGTCCCTCAAAGTCCTCCACCCTCAGCTACACCCTATGTTTGCTGTAAACACTCATTTCCTTGCATCAGCATTTTAGAATTGCTGCTTTCTCATTAACACATTTCAGCGTTCTGCAAAGTGAGCTCACAGCTGGAAAGTCACGTGTATCAGCCCAGTACAGGTTCTGGCTTAGGGTCTGTTCTTCACGACGCAGAAGGTCTAAGCATCGACTTTCACTTTCAAAGATGTGATTATTTGGAATTATGCTCAGTTGCTGGCATTTGTAATCGAGTAGACCTTTGGCATCTGCTGATTTAGTGTTCCCAGTTTTGTCTATTCACAAAAGAATATGTCAGGTTGTAATTTGCACTTTTGCTGAGGTATGAACTTGAATCTCACATGCTGCAAAGGCTGGCGGAAACCTCCAAAGTGCTAAAAACTTTGTTTCTTTGTGATAAATGATGTTGAAATGGCTTAGATTATGATGTTATTAGGGAACGTGGGGAGACTGAGCCTCTTAGCGTAAACTGCTCACTGCACACTCCGATGTGCACTCTTCTGCATCTAAAAGGTTCTTATGAACGAAGGAACAAAAGTTTAAATTAAAAAGAAATTACTCTTTACATTTAGATTTTTCAGTATTGCTGAGATGCAGTGGGCATTTTTGAAGGAGCCAGAGGTTGCAAGACATTTACTTACCATGTGGGACATTTGTTATTTCCTTAGAAGCCACAGTAGGACTTGGAGGAGTATTTGAAGATACTAGTTCCAGAGTTCCATGTCCTCCCAATGTATTATCATTTTATCTTCTGAGCTCCAACTTTCCTCCTACCCATCTATAAATTCTTACCAACCCAGAGTTAGGGCAGAGTTCTCAACTCCTGCATTATCTTACTGTAGTTGGCTGAGTTTATAGTACTCAGTTTGTAAATTTTTGATGTAAAGTTACTCCCATTGTCTATATTTCTCTTCTTTCCAGTCAAAAAAAAGAAAAGTCAGTGAAAAATCTAGGATCTGCTCTTATCCTCCTTCCAAACAGTAATAAGAAATGCCTGCTTGCTCCTCTTTGGAGGGGAACCAAGAGTTAGAGAGGAAAGAAATGAGGCTTTTCAAGGCAAAACTCTGACCTGTTTTGTGCATGTACCAAGTTCTTAGAAGGCATGAGATCATCATGCACTATGAGCAGGAACTGATACAAATATATCTCATTTGGTTTAACAGCTGAAATGATGCACAATTACTCCAAAATAGGTTTGTTTAAAATTTTAGCCCTGTAGACACTAAAATAAAGCCTCCAAATTGTGGGCCCTGTGAACGAGCTTTTTGTCACTGCCCAGGGGTCTTTGACCACTTGTCAGTAGCTTCTTTTTTTTTTTTTTTTTTTTGAGACAGGGTTTCGCTTTGTGGTTCAGGCTGGCCCTGAGCTCAGCCTCCAACTCACATCACAGCAATCCTCCTGCCTCTGCCTCCCAAGTTCTGGGATTACAGGCATGAGCCACCACGCCCGGCACTGTGGTATGGGGTACTGGTTGCTGCTGGGCATGAGTCTCCATGCCCAGTATTGTATGTGGTTACCGGGGAATCGAACCCAGGCCCTTGCACTTGCAAGACAGGCGCCGGAACCACTGAGCAAATCCCTGGCCCATCAGTAGCTTCTTTGCTGATGTCATCTCTAGTGACTAAGTTCAGGCTTCACGTGCCCCATTGTCCTCATATTACGTAAAATACCTGCTTATGAGCAAGCTGTGAGGACTCACCAAGAACGTGTTAGAAGAGGGTGTGATACTATAGAAGCTTTTCACTGCTTGCGTTACAGCTATGTAAGTCACTCCCGTGGCTGTACTATAAAATATAGCACAGCATCCTGCTCACCTGCAGTCTTGGAGTTTCTGGCACGAGGCCCATGGCAGAGGTGCCTGGCAGATGTGCACAGCACTTCCAAGAACACAACAGACACAAACATCTCCAGCGAGCTGGTTACCATCTTCCACAGGAGACGTGCTGTGACTCTGACCTCACTACAAATGTCTTCATTAGGATTCAATCTACCGTAAAATGTCATTTCATCAAGCGAGAGTGTGAAGATTGTCCCGGAAACAGGCTTTTGATGAGCTGTTGAGATGCACACAAAATGTAATGACAAAATTCTGTATGTTTAAATTGTAGCTCTTCATAACAAAATCACTGCCGTTATATACTGGACCATTCACAACGCCGCAGCTACTGCGGTTCACACACCTGACAGATGGCTTTTCTCTTAAATTGATTAAGCACAATTTAATTTCTGACAAAAGAATTCCCCACTACTTTAGAACACAAATACGAAGTCGTTGGGAGAATCTGTCATCTTTCCAACACTGCACAGAGCACACACTACCGTATTGCAAAATATTTGTGTAAGAGAACGATCAACTAGTTCACAAGTGCTTTTATTGCCTCTCTAATTAATCATCTCTTTACAGAACAAGATACCAAAATACATCTTTTCAATGAGTTCTGCTGGTTTCAAGTAATAATTAGTTTGTGGCACTTAGCTTGAAATCCAAGTCCAGTTGCTTCTTGGATAAAAGATATCAGTCAAGCTGATCGAAATATCCTTGTTCCACCAACCTATAAAATGGGGCTAATCATGATTTCTTTCTCAGGAATTATTAGAAAGAAATGAATGTATATAAGACACTTCAGGCCCTAAGCAGAAAACACCATAAATAAATTAGTAGTTACTCTGGTAATTATTTCTCTGATGCATTTTTAACTATCACTCATGTGCTTAAGACATTGTCAGATTGAATAGCTAGAAATAAAATAATGTAAAACAAAGCCTCTCAAGTGGCCATACAGTGCTCACTAGACATTAAAAAATACCTTAGAACAGATTTATTCCCAGAAAGAAGGAAAATGCTAGTGCAAAACAGAGGAAAGGCTGGTCTGTAAGAGAACCCTGACCTTCATGCAGAGTCCCCATCTGGAAGTGTCCCCTGAGAAGCCGAAGGGATGCCTGCTTCACCTGGGGATGACAGATGAGTCCAGAAAGAAGAGGTGGCATCCAGGCTGAGTGTGGAGAGGTCACTGAGGCCCAAAGAAGGGATTTGAGGAACTCCAGGGAGCAGAAGGGGCATAATCAAACCACGGGGTAAGGGCCGGAAGGACCTTTTGATAGACTCAGTGTACAATGATTTGCCAGGGTATTAGGCAGAGACAGTAAGTATTACTGAGACCTAGAAGGAGGTTGTCTGGAGCTCTGTATCAGGAGGGACATTTCCATCAACTTTGCTCTATATGCATGATCTCAAATGATCTGTCTCGCTGAGTCACTGGGAAAATAAATTGAGATCATATTTATAAAATACTAGATACAACATCAAGAATATATAGTGCTTGCTATTTTGAGCTAAGAGGTAGGGGAAGACTTTGAAGAAGAAAGGGGTCTTGAAGTCTTGGCAGGCTCCCCCAGACACAGACACTGCACAGTGGGTCTCTGTGCAAATGTATAATTTCCCCTTTAACACTCTGGAGCACTATGAGAACAGTAAGTCCCACAGCTTGCTCACGCTTTAGGGGGAATGACTGCTCTACCCTGAGGATTTTCAGACAGTTGTGGGACTCATGAGAATTGAAAACAATATGTATCTGACTGTGAAAACCAAGGATGAGGCAATTTTGGAGTATTTTCAGGCTGACACATGTACACGGCGGACCATGCACTTAAAGTTTTCCAAGGTCAATCACTCCCCAACATGGGAGCAGTCCATTCCCTGCCCTCCTACAGGGTGGTAGAGGGAAGATTGCAAAGCAAACTTGTACCTTCCTCTTGGCATCCCTGGTGACAGGATTCCATGTAACAATCTTTAATCCCATGTTACCTTTTGATCCACTATGGCACACAGCACAGAGCCAAAAGCTGTGTTGGAGTTAGAGTCTTGAAAAAGTTGTTTCCTCTAGTACTGTACCAGGTAGGATTTGCTAGAGAAACAAATCTGACACAAAAAATATATAAAGGTAAGCAAACTTACAAATGGCCCCCTGTGGAATCAGAGGTAGGAGAATGCAAAAATAGGAGTCTGTGCACTAGAGAGCCACAGAATGCACTAGAAAATCGAAGGCTGGAGCTCACGATACAGGGTCTGCGCTGGAAGCCTGAGAAGTAGGAACAGGAAGCTGGAAGGAACTGGAGAAAAAACCAAAAAGAAGATGTTCCTTGTTGGCTGCATCCAGGCCTACCACAGAAGGAGTCTTCCCTTCTCACTCTACAGCCTGCCTTACCAGCCATCACGGTGCTCCACTAATCCACGAGGCACTGCCTGATCTACAAGTAAGTGCAGCAAGCACTGCCCACGCATCCTCTGAGTGGCCATGGCAGGTGTATTATGGCTGCAGGACGAAGCATCCTCTTGTAGACCAGGACACAGACACAGTGGGCTACAGCCAGGCTCATGTCTTCTCATAAGCCTGTTTGGAGCCCTTCCAAAGAATCCCCAGAGAGCAGCTTCACTCCCTTATCCTGAGGATCTGAGCTATCCCACAGGCTTCCTCTTTTAAAGGGCCTGACACCCCACTCCTGCCCTGGGAACATAGACCCTGGTGCGTCCCATATCACACACGGACCACAACGATAACCACGTGTGAGTCTCTCCAAATTGCACCCTAGTAAGTCATTTGGATCCAAAGAGTCATCATTCATTCAGTGCAGTTGGTATTGTTTGTCCTGCACACTCAGTGATAAACAGACACACTAGGGGATCGGAGAAGGCTTCTCGATGTTATGGGCTCGAGGACAACCTCAGGAACCAGGGCAATCTTAGGTCAGAGTGAAAATTCTTCCAGGTGAGTTGCCAGAGGACTATGGCTTCAGTCTTCTCCACACAGAGCTAGTGAACATGAGGGAAGGCATCCAAATTAAATAGCAGCATAGTCAGGAAACAGAGGACCAAAGGGCAGGTTTTACTAACAGGCAAATCACTACTCTTCAGTAACTTTTCCACAGATAGGGGGAGGAAAAGTCTTCAGGCTGCATCCCTAGAGAGTGACACTCAAGGGCACTGGCCTGGGGTTCTGAGTCTGCCACGTACCAGGTGAATGGCCTTGAAGAAGCTATTTATTTTAGCCACACCTTCTTCTCTTCCTCATCTTTAGAAGAAGCATAAAATGAAATGCTCCTCGAATGACCCCAAAAAAGAGAGTATAGACAATAGTTTAATATTCTTTTATGTTAGGTGCATAGTAAAATCTCAGTAGCTGTTCCGTAAAATCTCAGGGGCAGTGAAACAGAGCTCAGCACACACCACATACAGACTTCAGACCGAGCCTTTCTTTTCCTTCGGCCCTGTGTCAGTGCAATGTCTGTCCCACGGCATCACACCGACCTGTGAGCAGACTATACCGCAATTCTGTGGCTCCTCTCACACCACAGTCCACTTGCTCTCCCTGCAAGATTTTCCTAGTATCTGCTGCTACTCTTTATTCATTCCAACATTTGTTATGGACGGCCTTGAATTGTACCCACTTCTGAAACTTTCCTGCATAAACTAGGAAGAAGTATTTTCTCAACATGTTAACTAGAACCTTGTAAAGTGTCCTGACCAACTGGCTCATGGTCTCCAGGAAGCAGAGCAGGGGACAGTGTCAAAAAAAAGCAGCAGGGGCCCAGACACAGACCTTGAAGTCACGTCTCTATGACCCATCCAGACACACCTGTGCTTCCCTAAACTCTTAGGCATTTCTTAATCCACTTAAGTCAACACGTGACACATAGTCACTCTCAATCAGTAATCAAAAAAGTCAGTCTAATAAATAAGCATTGAGTTACTTTAAAACAAAGTTTTAACATGATTTTCTATGCCTCCACCACCTTTTGTAGTTAATTATCATTTCCTAAGGGCACACACAAGTATTCAGATGAAACCACTTTCCTCTAAAGGAATACGTCTCTGATAGCCTGCTTCATCTGTCACCTTTCTCATCCTGTGCTCTGGAATATAATTTATTCCTTCAAGTAATGCTTCACAATTTTTTCTTATTCAAAAAATATCATCATTGGGATATTAATGTGTGTATAATGTACTCACTCATATCAAATAGTCAAACAACTGCTATCAAAAATATGCAATTCGCCAGACAGTCCTGTGGGGGCTGTGAAGAGATATACCCATGTATCTGCAACAATTCAATAGATGAATTGTCAAGTATTTTAAAAGAAGGTCCAGTGTGTGCTGAGATTTACAGGATGAATCCAAATCAACAAATTAAATGAGTAAGAAATGCACTCTGGGCTGAGTAAACACCATGCATGTATCAAAATGCAGCATATTTTGCAAACGTAAGTGAAATAATCAAGGTTAGGGATGAGTGGGGGAAAATCGCTTTGAAGTGTGTGCTGTGATAAAGTCCCTTTCTCTCTCTATTTCCTCGCTTATCTATGGTGGACCCAGCTATAAACACTAGACTATTAGGAAGGGGTCGTGGTTGACTCTGTGACTCAGGACTGGAAGATAGGTGGCAGCTCAGGAACTTGGAAACCATTAGCATACAGACGTCTATTGCTGACTTAGGGGAACGTGATGCTGTCGAGGGGGATAGGTCGTTGGAGCCCTGTCCGTAAAAGAGGCTAAAGAGAGGGACAAGGAGGTCGGAGGAAACTTAGCCTCCTACGATGTCACACAGGTCAACTATCAGCAGGTGCCAGAGAGGTGGCCCCTGACAGCGTCACCTGTTGAAATCCCACCTTTGCCCATAACCATCCATGTGCAGTCACGTCCAGAAAATGTGGCCCCTCAGGAGGCCCATGTCTTTGTGCTGTAGCATTGATGATTTTCATGCTCTGAGAACTTGCGTGGGAGACAAAGTGAACAGGATCCATATGGAGGCGTGTCCTTCTGTGGTCGCGCAGTTCACAGGATAGTACTTTAAACCGGCTTCTTTGCAAATGGATCCTCTGAGCTTGATGACTGGATCTAAGGGAAGACAGGTCAAGGAGCACAGGGGAGACCAAATGTTGTGGGTGAGCTTTTGGGATTCAAACAGAAACCCCCAAATTTGTGATTTAATGGCACTTGGAGAATCTTTTTCAAAAACAGGCATTAAGCACGTACACCTACACACCTACGTCACAAGGCTGGTGTAGACAAACCCATATAGGAAAATCTCGTTTCTCTTGGTTTCTCCAACTTCTCAAGAAAGTGATTCTGCCATTCACAGTTTCAATAAACTACAACTTCCTCTCTCCTTATTTTATAAATTACCTAATCATGCATCTGGTGGGAAGAAGAGTTACAACTGCAGCAGCAGCTGGGAATTCAGCTCTTATCTCCTTCCTGTCACTCCTGCCCAAGATGTGTAGCACAGCCATCCTAAAATAAATTAATCATGGATAAGTCTGTGTTTGGAATGCTTTAGTTTTACAAACATTTTGAAACATATTTCTTAATTTTCTTCCTTACTTTTTAAAAAAATTATCACCATATATGCTAAGCTATGCTGGTAAATGGTAGAAGAAAAATAAAATGCTTTTGAAACCATGGAGACATTTTGATTCTTTCACTTTATTTATTTATTTATTTATTTATTTATGTCACTGAAACAAAAATAGATTCTTACTGTAGATTTTAAACTGTTTTTACAAAACCATCTTCCTCTCCTCCTTCCTCTTTCCTCTTCCTCCTCTTCCTCTTTTTCTTCTTCCTCTTCCTCCTCCTCTTTGCTTTTTCTATTTTAACTCATGTTTAGGCTTTCCACTAAGCCATACCCCAACCCTTTTTGAAAATGTATTTTCGTTTTGTTTCTTCTGAGACAGTCCTTCACTAAGTAGCTGGGCCTTGTTATTTGTCAGTGTTATATGTTGACACAGGACCTTGGTATATTGCCTGAGCTGGCCTTGAACCTGCCAGCCTCAGCTGGCCAAGTAGCTGGAGCCAGGGATACCACCACCATGTCTGGCTCAGAATTGAAATTTTACCCTCAAAATCTCAGCGATGCCTGGCAGGACATTCAGACCAAGGGATGCTTCTCCACCCCCAGCAGGGCTGCTCCCCTCTCCCCAGAAACAACTTCTCCCCTAAAGCGATGTGTGGAGGTAGAACTTGAGGTTGTCAACATATCCGAAAACTCCAGCACAGGGCAGAGTGCATAGCAGCCACTGGGCAAATAAAAGCTCTTGGTACTTACAGTGTGACTGTTAGTAACACTTTTAAACTGACAGGAAATATACAGGACAATTTGAAAATAACAGTCAAAAACCAAGAAGTATTTTCTGAATGAAGAAAAGGTGTGTATGTAATGTTGTACCTTCTTTGGCCCTTGGGTCAATATCCAAAGAGAAATTTTTTTCAGTTCGGAGAAGTTTTGTACGTGACATTGTGTCTTTTTTGGCCCAATGTTATTTAGGAACTCTCAGACTTAAGGTTCCAGAGCTCACAGAGGAGGACACCACGTGGCTTTTCATTTTTATTTGCATAACAATTGATAATATATGCTCAAGAACTGCTTCTATGGAAGAAATGGTTTATAAACGCTCCATATTTAATCACCATTTTGATTCCATTCATTCTCAGTGCGCTTGTTTCTAAATTGTGGGGTATTTCTTCACCTAAATACCATGTTTTCCAAAAGATCTGAAGGTGACTTATTTTCCTTATTCTTCATGTTATTTGCTGACATCATCATTTGTGCTGTGAGTACCTCTGAGACTAACTCAACCGAGCATGACTTTTCAGTGATTCCAAGATGTTCTCTCTTACCTTCAGATGTCTCCACTTAGATTCCCTCTTGTCGAATAAAAAATGATACCAGGATGAGCATATTTATTTTCTAAAAATAATCTTCATTGGGACCATAAGTCAATTTGCTCTGGGTTTCGGAGTTTATCCACTTAGGATTCCACCAAATTGTTTTCATAGTGGGAAGAGAGAATCAGGTTTATAGCAGTGCCATAAAATAAAATTTCATTCCCCCAAAGTCTGAGAAATGCTAGACAAGGTCAGTGGGTGCTAGAATGACTGAGCAATGGTCTAGAAGATAAAATGTCCTTTCTAAATTCTTGCCTTTAACAGTCAGTCTTCAGAAGGCCATGAAAAGGGATCTGAAGAGCTGCTTTTAAGCGTGTATTAACGGCTGGCCGAGGATGTCACAGATTGGACTCAGGAAGCCGGGACGTGCGACCGCAGAGGGCACTTCGCACCGCCCTCGCACTCCGCAGTTCTCGCTCAGCGCAGTCGCCCTCTGCACAGTGCGGTGGCCTCACGATTCCTGCAGTTCGGAGCACTTGTTTGCTCCTTTATGCTAATAAGCAAGGTTTCAGCTGAGCCCAAGCAAACAGAGAGAGCATTCCCGGCTGATTCTGAATTTTCTCATGTTAATTTCCATGTTACTTGAGATTGCATTTATGCTAATAATATTCTAAATCTAATAACTGTATGTTTATAATGTAGCAAGGGTGAATACAATACGAGTTAACAGCATAACACAATACTCCAGAAACTTGCTGACACAGTGGAAATATCAGCTGACTGTAATTTCCCCAAATATCCCTTGACAATGATAAGCATCCAGCTGCTGACATGAGCAAAGCTGACTTAGAATCGCATCTTAAAGGCCATATTATTATACATGTTCCTCTACATATCTTAGTTTCTTCATCTTAAAACTGGTGATACTTCCCCCTACATTAACCCTCACTGAAATTTATAGTGAGATGCTGACTATAAAGTTGTTATAGGAATATGTATTGCATACATGCTAATTTATTAGGCATAACTTTGATTTTTCCCTTTTGAAAATTCTGTAGAATGGCTCAGTGCATTCATAGAGTTCAAAAACTGTAAGTCTTATGAATCAAGCTATGGACCAAATCATTACAAACTTATTATTTGTGATGTTCTAGAATCACAAACACTAAAGAACTTTGTTGTGTCAGTAAACTCTCTGTAACTGTAACAAAATGCCTGAGATAATAAATTTAAAAAGAAGAAAGTTTCATTTCTGTTTGTAGTTTCAGAGATTTCTTCCCATGGTCACTCGACACTGCTGATTTGGACTTGTGGAAGCAAGTCCATTTGCACCAGCTCCACTGGTGCATCACAGTGGAGCTGCTTGGTGGAAGGAGCCTGTGTCCTACTGTGAAAAGGAGGAGGAGGAGGAGGAGGAGGAGAGAGAGAGACAGAGAGAAAGAGGGGGAGAGAGAGAGCGCTGGGCTCCACGTATCTTTTCAAGTCCCTGACATCAATGATCTAACTTCCTCCACCTGACTCCATCCCTCCAAGTCCCCAAAACTTCCCAGAAGCATCACAAGCTGGGACCAAGCTTTGAATATCCCAGTGCTTGGGAAGATGCCGCTGAAAACTGTAGCATTTGTGAAGTGAGAGGAACATAGCATTATCCTACTCCAAGAATTATAAAGTAAAGAACCATAGTACAAACTGGTGACTGGGAAAGAATACCAAAGTAAACAAAAGCTACAGCAGTTGAGGAACACTGTCTTGCATGAGGAGCAAGGGAAGCACCTAAGTGTTGTGGTGAATACCTGCAGTCCCAGCACTCTGGGAAGCTGAGGCAGGAAGATAACAAGTTTTCTCCCAGCCTGGGCATCTTAGTTAGACTCTGTCTCAAAATTAAATTAAAAAGGACAGGGAATATAGCTCAGGGTAAAGGCCCCAGATCCAGTCCCTAGAATCACCTAAATAAATAAGGGATGCCCATACTGATTGCCAGCTATTTTATTTTAAATGAAGCCTAGAGTTCATTTTAAAGAAAGGACATTCATTCCAAGCTGTACAAAGCCTACTGATCGAGAGAGCACCCTGAGTGTGTTGCAGAGTCAGGACAAGGAATGTGCCACAGCGCTGGCCTTGAGGTTGACTCTCTGTGTTACTGGTGCACATGGGTATTCAGAACTCAGGAATTCCACGAAACCATTCAAAGTCACTACCCCAGAAACCAAAGTATTCATCAGAGCAAGGGACAAGACATGAAGCTGGAGAAGATACATAATCAAGGGCAGCAGAGTTAGGGAAGCTACGGACGCATTGGACCCACATTTAAAACTTGTCTCTGCTAAAAATGAATAATAAAATTCTTTGAACATAGAACAAGAAAACATTATTTTTTAGAAAGGTAGTGTACACAATGAAAGCAGTAATAGCACACAGTGGAAATTACACATAAAATTGCACCCGCTGTCTATTCACCAATGTGCAAGAATTCTAGATGACCTCTTCCAAGAGTTCCTGGCACATACGTGTGTGAGTGTGTGCACACATATGTTTGAGAGACAGAATAACAATGGGCAGCAGCACGGGGAAGGAGACCTCCTGAGGCCTGGTGTTCACTGTGCCACATGAAGAATACACAGTCTTCTACTCTGAGAACAGCTGGGCAGCTGCAGTGAATATTTTATAACTGTGATAGGTTGAGTTACCTAGGAGGTCACTTGGCAAAGACTTAGGAAGTCAACAGAATTTTTAGCTCTCTGGAATAATTTGTCTTTCTTGGAGACAGGAACATAAAAGACCTTCTGTTGCTTTAGTAGGCTGTTGCTGTTAACTGTGTAATCTGTAGCATGATTCAATTTTCACTTGGCCGAATTTGCCTCCATAATATCTCATGTTCTGTTCATTATTGGCTGCAAGTGCCTCTGAATCCTCTCCCTGTTACCTCAAAGCTTGACTGTCATACAACAGGCATTGCTCGATCCAGTCTGTGAAATATACCTTTATTTCTGCTTTTGAAATAGTCACATAGTCACTCTTAAGCAAAGATGAGACATCATACAGTAATAATTTTTAATTATTCATGTGCATGAGCCCAGAGTATCCTATTCTGGTATTTTTGAATATCCTAATGGCACCACTTCTGATTGCTTCCTGCCTGATGACTTTTCAATCTGATTATCAGAGGATTTATGAAGCTGTGGCAACAGCATCAAGGCGAGTTTCCCTGAGATCATAGGAAAATAAGGAGGAGTTTGGAATTCTGTTCCTGTTACTTCATTACTCTGTCTGCAGGACTGTCAGAGATGCCATGGATCCTTGAGCTGGAAAAGAGGTGCCGAGCCCTGCTGCAGACCTGGTGAAACCCCTCCCTTCCCTTCCTGTCTGTGTCTTATCTCTCGCTGTCTGACTTGGACCTTCTTACCTCCTCTCACCTCAGTTGACAGAGGAGTGAAAGTTCTGGGCTGCTTTTCCCTACTCCACTCCAGTCATCTTGTCCTGAGAATGGTTTATGTAGTCTCTGCCCCTTGTAGTTCTCACTCCTCTATTTCCTTAAGCATCTTGCCGCTCAAAACCTTAGGAGACGGTAAAAGCAAGTGTTAAATGTTGTTGTCCAAACCTTGTGCAGTTAAGGAAAAGCCTGATATCCAGACTGACCCTTGGCAGCCCTCAGGAAATAGCCTGTGAGCCTCTGGAATTCTAGATCTAACACAAGTTCATTTGTATGCAGAAGGCCTAGGCCGCTCCATACCAATGGGCCACGCACGTTGATCCCAGTGACTGAATTTGTGGCACATACCTATCTTACTCTGGGATGAGGAGCTGAGGCCACATGTCTATTCGTGATCAACCATCCTTCTGTAGAAACCATGAACTGCGTGGCTTGGTTTCCACATTAGTAATGCTCTGTGTTGCTGTTTGTCACTTCTGGGAGAATTAATTGTATCCCATGGGACTTCACTAGGGAAAGGACACGTAGAAATTCACACCTGGCTTCTGCATTTTTCTTCCCATTTTTGCTAACTTTATTTCTTAACTGTCTGCCATAATGAACCATAACTGAATGCAGCACATTTCTGAGCCCTACCTGTCCATCAGGTCTGAGAATGTTGGTAGGGATTTCCATCTGTAGGTGAAACCTGAAGAAGGCTATAGTCTCAGAAGATATCTGCTCATAGGAGACCCTGGTTTTGCAGTGCACAACCTTGTGTGAAAGCACCCAGCCTCACAGGACTGGGCATGGACCTCTGAAGACTTTCTCAAGGAGTCAACCTAGGCTCAGCCCACGGCAGCAAGGATTTTGTATTATGTTCCAGGTGTAGAACAAGTGGTGATAAAATCACCAATACCTGCCAATGGTAGATCTCTTGTAGCAATATACAGCTGTACAAATGGAAGAACGGTAAGTAGAACTGGTCCAGCTTCTTCTGACTACATGTGCCCAGGTGTGTAACTAGTCATCTTATCCTCAGGATCTACTAGGCATGTGTTATCTTTCCTGTTTTTATATAGTTCTACCGAGAATCCCAACCCTGTA
The DNA here is from genome assembly GCA_004026965.1 of Petromus typicus. Lineage (NCBI taxonomy): Eukaryota > Metazoa > Chordata > Mammalia > Rodentia > Petromuridae > Petromus > Petromus typicus. The sequence continues at coordinate 23,996 of PVIR01022124.1, forward strand.
GACCCCAAGCCTCAGCAGGACTTCCACATGAATGTCATGTGGTCTTCGTGGTGAGGAACTCACCAGGCAAAGAGGAGAAGCTATGAAAGCCCAGAGGCTAAGTTTATTACTGAGGACTTATTAATAATGGTGGCTTATTGGTGATAACAAAATTATACAACAGTACCAACCAGTGCCTGCCAGGATAACATACTAACTCAGCCCTGTTGCTTTCCCCAGAATTACCTCACCAGAGAAGCAACACTGATCAAAGATGATGAGTATCTCGATTAATGTCGGAGGAAATGTATAAAATTATCAGCTGCAACAAGGGTCATTGTAGCTTATTTTTAAGCCCTTTACTATTAAGATCTTGGAAGACACTGCAGCTAGAGAATACCTAAACTATAATTCACAGATAGAGTTTGCATTTGTCCAGGGAAGACCTCGGATCACGTCATGCGGGGCTCTGGACTGAGGTCGGCATCTCCCAGAGGAGAATTCTCCCCACAGAGCTCTCAGCGCGCTGCCTCAAGACTGCAGGACAGCCTCAGTCCCGGAAGTTCAACGAGCGTGACCTCTGCCGGGAAAGCGAGAGCGGAGGACAAAGTAAGAACTGGGGCACTCCACCTCCGTAAGACGGACACCAGGTTACAGTGGGAATTTCATGAAAATGTAGTGAACAAAGAGGAGTAAATACAAGACAAAGGAGCAAAGATTAGCGCGGGAATGATTATATAGAGAGCACGTAGAGGGAAAACGGTGTGAATGGAACCGAGGCCCGAGAGAAGGAGGAGCGGGCGACGCCGAGGATCTGCGAGTCTCCTCCTCCCCGTTCTTACTGCTCAGCCTACTCTCTGCTCTTCTTTCTTCCCCTTCTTCTCCTTCTGTTCCTTTTCCTCTTCCTTCTCTTCTTTTCTTTTTCTCCTCCTCTTCCTCTTCCCCCTTTGTTTCCCTTAACTCTTCATCTTTCCTTTTTTCTTTTTTGTCCTCTTGGAAGCTGAACACTTGAAAACTATATTTCCTGAAGATTCTCCAGAAGACAATTACTTCCAAAGTGTCCCTAGTGCTCACGTTCCACTATCATTGGTCAGCCTTCCGGGCCAGTGATGACTTCAGTGTGGAGCGTCCCAGCTGACATTTTGTTGCGCTACTAGATCTATTAGATGTCGTGCTCAATGTATCTTTCTGAAGCTCTCCTGATCCAGACTGCTGGAGTGATTTGCAATTTGTAGTTCTCATGAACAGAAGTGAATTAATAGGCTGTTTCTGACATAAAAAAAGTGACGAGGCTGAGCTGCTTAGAGGAGAAATTTATTTTCCTTAACTCTATCTAAGCCAACAGAGGTTTGTTATGCTCTGTAAAATCCGGGGTTCAGCTCACGGTGGGCTGATTCAGAGACAGAATCAGCACAGGACAGCAGAGGAACAGGAGAGAAGTTAGAAGTGGGGACAGAATGAGCCCCTGTAAGTCTTGAGCTCCGGGGCGCTCCTCCCACCGGGCCCCAACTCCCAAGATTACAGTCAGTCCCGCTACCCGCGATCCAGTCACTGCTTGTGAACGCGTAGTACTCTCGCGGACATTTTAGATCTAATCCATAATAAGGACTGTCCCTAAATACCGTGTTGGGGACTCCCCTCCCATCCATCTCACGAAAGGGTTTTGAAGGTAGGAACCTCATGCGTGTTACTTACCGCTTTGTTCCCCAAATGTCGTCAGATTTGACACATAAAAGCTGACAAGTCCATGTTCACTGCATGGATTTATGAGGGACTGAGCACGTACGCAAAGCCCACAGCGCGCACTTAGGAACTCTGAAAAGCCTCTTAGCATGTGTGGACTTGTGAGTCACCGTTCCTCATCCTGCATCAAGTGAGAAGTCTAAAAACACAGAAAGGAACACTAATGAAAGCCCAGGTAATAATGTATAAACACTCTAATGTAAAATATACTGTACTTTCTCACTCGGTAAAGGATCTAGACAACCGAGCCCCAACGGCGGTGAATGCTGGGTAGAGGAGGAAGGGTTCTCAGCTCAAACAGGTGAATCTGCAAGGCTCTGCTCCACAGGAGAGGACTGGGAAAGTGCTGCAATATTAGTGAATGGCTCTTTACAGCATTAACTGTAATCATGTGACACAAACAATTGATTTTTAGAGAAATGATAATGTTAATTTTTCAAGGTGGGTTTAATGTATGTTAAGTCATTGATGAAGGTCTGCTTGTTTTTCCCATTTTTTACTCTCCAAGAAAGTGAATGACAATACATCAGAACAGCATAGCCAGTCACAGAAGAGGGGGCAGCCCTAAGATCCCAGCCCCAGAAGGGCAGCCTCGAGCTGATGTCCTAAAATAAAATACTCATCCTCACTGCAAACGCGAGAAACATCATTTATGTCTTATCCCAAAATGACCTGGCATTTATGCCCAATCAGTGCTTGCTAGTAGATTAATTTGGTAGTCATATACTTTAAATCACTTGTCGACAATGTGTTCTAATATTGATGATATACTCTCTGAAATGTGTTTATCATTATCACATTCCAGAGTGATCAAAGCACAGCCCAGAGGAGGAGAAAGAAAAGCAAACAAGTAATCAGCACAGAGCAAAATCTACTGTTTGGATACAACATGATATATATGCCGCGCTGCAAATCTGGGAGCATTTTCAATTGGGATTTAATTTCTTCTCTTTAAACACCTCTTCTCACTCTGCCAGTTGTATTATCAGCCTTATTTCAGGTCTTTGTGTTTGTTTATAAACATTTGTCTTATAATGGAAAACTTAAATAAGAAATCATCTCTGATGCACTGTAAATCCTGAGGGTCTAAAACCACTTTGTAAAACACAGTGATTTATCCAATTAGTTGTGGTGTACTCTCCGTACAGTGCCAAGATTTATGGACTTTTACTGTTTGAGATATTCATGCAAACCACCTTCAAAAATACCTTGTTGGTAAACATTTTAATCAGAAGATCTATGCAATCATTCAGTCATGGGATGCGGTGGAATAGTAAGTTACTGGATACTAACTCATCCTTAACAACCGAACACTGTGTTTAGCTTTTGTCTTCAGAACCAGTTTCCTTTCGCTGTAGTTCTGTGGAAAACAATGCTCCGAAAGTAAGGGATGAGCCAGCACAACTTGGCAGCTCATTTTAATCATGGTTATGAGGTCATAAACCATAAATGATATAAAATGAAAATCAATTAACCATTGTTGATTTTACAAGACTATTTTCTGTCCATTCTGAAGAATCATCCAGAGGCTTAGAAAAAGGATTATTATTTCTTTAGATAACAACTTTATTTTAAAACTACACAATTCACAAGTTTAAAAAGCCTGACTCAGTAGATTTTAGCTTGCTGACAGAATTGTACAATAGGGGGCTGGAGAGTTAGCTCAGTGGTTCCGGCACCTGTCTTGCAAGTGCAAGGACCCAGGGTCGATCCCCGGTAACCACTGGGTGTAGAGACTCACCCCAGCAGCAATCAGTACCACATACCACAGTGCCGGGCGTGGTGGCTCACGCCTGTCATCCCAGCACTCAAGAGGCAGAGGCAGGAGGATTACTGTGATGTGAGTTTGAGGCTGAGCTTAGGGCCAGCCTGATTCACAAAGTGAGACCCTGTCTCAAAAACCTAAAAAAAAAAAAAAAAAAAAAAAAGGATTGTACAATAGTGACCACAATCAAATGTAGATTATTTTGTTATCCCAAAACAGAGTACTCTCTCCACTAGCTATCACCTCTCCACCCCTCCCCACTAAATCCAGCCACTCACTGAGCTGTTCTTTAGGTTCGTAGATTTTCTTTTTGGTGGAATTTATTTATTTAAAAATACACCATGCTCATAGCAACAATGAAGACCTTAACATTTCCAGAAAAATAGAAATCCTGCAAGGTGAGCTCTCATTCATATTGGAGTGAAACTAGAAATCCACACAGAGACTTATGTAGAATACAGTAATCTCTCTCTCGTCCTCTCTCTCCTTCTCTCCTCTCTCTCCCTCTTTTTCTCCCTTTCTCTCTCTCCCTTTTTCCCTCTCCTTCTCTCATCTTTTATTTCATAGTTTATTTACATATTAACTTTCTCATATAAGTGAAGCCATGGGAGGTTCAAGCTTGTGATTCTGGTTTACTTCACTTAACATTCTCTCCTCAAGGTACATCCACTTTCCTATAAATATCTTATTAATTCTTCTGTACGGCAGAATAGTACTCCACTGTGTAATAATACCAGTTTCTTTATCCACTCATCTACTGATGGGCGTATAGGCTATTTTCAAGATAGCTCTTATGAATCATGCTGCTATAAAAATAGGTGCACATACACCACTATGATATGATGTTTTTAACTCTGTTGGGAAGAAATCCAAAAAGGGAATAGGTGAGTCAAATGGAATTTCTTTTTTATTATCTTTATTGGTACATTAAATATACACATCATGATTGCACTCCATAATGGGGATTTGTACCAGTATAAGACACAACTTAATTCTCATTTTTTCCCATAGCCCCACCCACCCTACCACCCCCCCATATATATAAAATTTGTTTCCTTACTTTTTTGTTACAATCTCAACATTGTCCCCTTTCACCTTAT